>CAUYSK010112125.1:0-27136 GCA_963575035.1 Avahi laniger
ACAAGGAATACACTGTGGTAGCTTCTCATCTCTTCCAATCTACCCTATTCTCATTCAATGAAAAAAAGAAATGCTGGCTGTACTCACTCTGTGAAATCCATGACTCGGTCGCAATCAGTACTTAGGAAGTTTGATTTAGAGGTGACAGAGATCTACAGCCCATCCAGACGGCATTTCTCTGGCCCCCTTTCCCCTGTCCCTTTAGAAACAGAACACTCTGCCCAACATCCGGGGGAGGGGGGGAGGAGGGGACGGGTATATGCATACACAAAGAGTACAATGGGCACCATCTGAGGGATGGACACACTTGAAACTCGGACTTGGGTGGGGAGGGGGGCAAGGGCAACATATGTAACCTAAACATCTGTGCTCCCATAATATGCTGAAATAAAAAAAAAAAAATAGAAACAGAAGACTCGGATTGTTTGTCAGTCTGAAGTCGCAGCTGCTTCTGAAGAACTCAACTGTCCTGTGCTGTGTACAAGTCGTTTTTTTTTTTTTGTACAAGTCGTTTTTAAGTGGCTTTGGTCTCTCAACAGCGATCCCAATGTCATTTACCAATAGACCAGATTATGAGCTTGGCTGGCCTTAAGGAAAATACATAAGGTCTTCCAAGTCATTGTGTACTTTTAATTTCAATAACGTGGGCCAAGATGTGATAGAAACAATCTGTAAAAATCATTTAAAAGAAAAATTACTTAGTTATATTAGATAGCTAAACATAATACAGTGTCATTTCTAAATCTCCTCTTAAGTAAGCAAGTAACCTAAAACTGGCAGAATTGAAGCCCATATCAGCTGGGGGGAGAGAGAGAGATCAATTTGCCTTAAATAACATTTTCCCATTTTTTCTAACCTAACCACACCGTGGGTTAAAAGTTACATGTTGGAGTGCTCAGACACTCCAGAAAGTATATTTAAAAATGAAATCATTTCATAAAGAACTCCACAGATTACAAATGTATTCTACAGCTTTGTTGCTGGACTATCAAGGCTAATCAAAAGCAGTGTTTTGATTAGATTATTTCTTATTTTTTTTTCCCTAATGAGATCAAAAAAGGCTTTATTTCCTTGTTACTTGGGAAATCTTCATTTCCCGTCAACATTTATTTTAAGATGGTAAATAGCTGCAATTATGAAAGTCCTACTTGGCAAGGTCAATGCCACCGAGTGAGGCAAGCACTTGCCTAATAAAATCAGAGAATGGTCCAGTGTCTCCCTTTCCCATCAAGCGTGGGGAGAAATGCCTAAATTTCTAACCAGAGGCTACATAGTGGTTAGAGTGGTTAGCTAAACATTCATCAACAGTTCAGGGAGGAGTACAGCAAGAAGCCCAGGAGTATACAGGGGACTATCAGCATGATGCTAATGCAGCAGGAAGAATGTCACGTCTCTGTCCTCAGCTGAAGGCAGAACTTCAGCAGGGCAGGCTGGAAATATGCAGGTTTCTGCTGCCGCATTCTTATTATTGATAGTGCAAAGATAAATGAGAAAGTACCTTAAAGCACTGTGGACTTAAAATACATATCTAAATTAAGCTTAAAGTGCATCTCATTGGGAGGTCGAGGCAGGAGAATTGCTTGAAGCCAAGAGTTCAAGACCAACCTGAGCAAGAGTGAGACCACATCTCTACAAAAAAAACAGAAAAATTAGCTGAGAGTGGTGGCACATGCCTGTAGTCCCAGCTACTCAGGAGGATGAAGCAGGAGGATTGCTTGAGCCCAGCTGTTTGAGGTTGCTGTGAGCTGTGATGCTGCTACTGCACTCAAGCCTGAGCAACAGAGTGATACTCTGTCTCAAAAAAAAAAAAAAAAAGGTGCATTAGAGGGCAACTTGTACAAGGAGATTTAAATGATATATTCAAATTCTTAATTGGCTACCCATTTAATCTATTCCTACATAAAAAGGCAATTACCGATGTATTTGTTTACATTTTATGCCAATAAATAACTAGTCAAAGTAAGTTTAACTTCAAGAATTTGTTTATTCTCATGCCTCCTCAATGAAAGGGAAGACTGACTTTCTCAAAATTAAGTGCTATTTTTAACTTATCTACAAGGCCAAATAAATCAGTAATTCCCTACTGGAAACAAGTAAATCAACATTCTCTCAATTCCCTCTTGGAATTGTGGCTTTGGGTTTGCGAATATTTTGAGAATAATTTGAAAGTAGCACACTTCCATGGAATGCATTGGATTATCTGTGCGTTTCAGTAAAGAGCTTCAAAATGGGTACAGGATCTTGTAAAAATATCAGTATGTGATTGAATCGTGTGTGGCCTGGAGCCCTAT
Organism: Avahi laniger; assembly: GCA_963575035.1. Lineage (NCBI taxonomy): Eukaryota > Metazoa > Chordata > Mammalia > Primates > Indriidae > Avahi > Avahi laniger. The sequence continues at coordinate 2,292 of CAUYSK010112125.1, forward strand.
CTGTGAGTGATACCCACAGCCAACCGTTAGAGCAAATGCAAACTGAAATAATCAAACGATAGAATTCTGAGAGGATCTATGGCCTGAAATGTGGGTAGGACTGCTATAGTGGAGAAACCTCTTTAAATATGTGAATGAAAATTTTTCAGCCCTCTGACATACCAAGTAAGTTTAGCCTATGGGCTCGGGAGGGGTTCCAGGGGATGAGTTGAGACGGAAATTTCCTACTCAGCACATTCAGCATGAACCATGTGGACCCAAAGCACCCTAGGATCCACGACATGCTACACTGTAAGAATGGAGATTTCTCAATTCCTGCAGCAAGGATGGGGAAGCTAACGAGCAAGAATCTGAGACAGAGTCACCAACCTTCTCTGTCTTCTACTCAGACCTACCTAGAAATTTGGGGTTGAAAAATATATGGCTGAAAGTGCCCTAAGATGTGGGAAGTTCTGGTTGGTAAGACCACAAGCTCTACCAGGTCACTGTGTCCTTCAAGTAAGTGCACGAAAAGGTGTCATCAGTTGTTTACGGTGGTATTTTTCTATGTTATAGCTACAGCTGACCAGTCAGCAGCTTCATTTGAAATGGAAATGTCTCAGACCGGCTTCAGTGCTCATTATTCACAGGTACATTAACCAGTTGATAGAAAATGAAATATTTTTTGCAAGATTTCCTTCCCCAAAATCAATACCTGCCCATCAATATTACAAGTGCAACATGCAGTTCATGGTTTGACCCATGATGGTGTTTTCTAACCCAAATAGGAAAATGGCATTGCACAAGCTTCTTATTAGGAAAACATGCTTTCTCACACAGCTCACTGCATTGTACTTAGAACTGTGAATCAGACAGTGCGAGCTCTGCCTTATGTAACTATGTATCTGACTAAATGAAATACTTAATATATTTACTAAAGATGTGGAATATATCTTTTTCTCAGTATCAGGGTATTCAAGGGTCTTGCCAGAATTCCATGTTCAAAACCAAGAATTCTTTGCACCCGGAATAAAGCAGAAAGGCAAGATTAGAAAACACATCATTCGTAGTTGACAGAAGAAAAGTCATCATGATCCTCGCAAAGGAATAGTTACATTTCAATGTGCAATTTTACTGTATAAACTTGGACAAGCTGCTTACTGTGTCTCAGTTACTTCTGCAAAATGAGGATGATAATAATAGCATCTCACTCACAGAGTTATTGTGAGGATTATTCAAGTTAATATATGTAATAGTTGATTAGTTAATATTCAATCAGTACCTAGCACATTGTTAATGCTGTATAAGTGTTTGCTCTTATTATTTTTATTAAATATTATTGTTTTCTCTATTTGGAGGACTGGGTCATGCTTGGAGCAGTGGGAGCCTATGATTGGAATGGAACAGTTGTCATGCAGAAGGCTAATCAAATCATAATCCCTCAAAATACAACCTTTAAAGTTGAGTCTAAAAAGAATGAACCTCTTGCTTCTTATTTAGGTAAGCTTTGGATATACTTATAGAAGGTTTTTTATTTATTTTTTATCTTTAGCATTATTTGCTTATATTTCTATAGGTTTACCATGATGGGGAAAGATCACTTTGAAGAGTTAGGTATTTTACAGAACCGATGAAAGATTTCAGGCATCTGAGCAGCCTTAGTTAGTCAAAATCACAGAACATGGAAGCCATTCTTTCTCAGTAGGGCTGTCTAATGCAAGGAATCGTTCAGGATGCTATGTGTACTTATTGATATATGCACTTTCCTTGTATCTGGTATTCTCTTTAACTTAAAGAAGATCTTTGGACCTTGTGGACAGGAAATGAGGACTGAAAAAGAAACTTTGACTTTTCCCATATCCTGAAGACAATACTCCTGTATTCTCCTAAATATCCACTGTCGTTAGTTTCTTTCTATGGATCTTAATTTTGGAAAAGAAAAATTTGTTTTGTCAGATAGCTTCTTGTTTAATAGATCTGTGTACAATCAGAAAAATATTGAACTTAAACCGAGTGATGTAAGGTCATCTTGTTTTCTAAAGTCTTGCCAGGAATGAGGAGGTGTGTGTCTGGTACCATGTTATCAGGATCTGTACCAGGCTGAGAGCTGTGCAAGGGATGCCAGGGAACTCCTCATCACTAGATGAGGGTCTCAGTGTACAGTTGGGAGGGCCTAGGATGGAAAGGACCCTCAGGGTATGGCTTCCCAACTCTCACTCAACAAATGTTTTTAGGGCTCCTCTTTTGCCCCAGACATTGTTCTTGATACTGGCGATGAGTGGTAAAGAAAACAAATACCTTGGCCTTGATGTGCTCACATTTTAGCATGTTAGCATTCCTCTCTGGGATCCTTCTGTCCCAGAGGCAAGTCTCTTTCTTTCTCTGTCCTCATTTCTTTCTATTTTATGTGGAAGGTGGCAGGTCTTTACTGCAACTTTCATACATCTCTCTATCCAAGGACACCTATTAAAGCTGTAGAAGCAGCAGGACTTAAGAAGAATAAAAGGCCTAGAGTTTTAAATGACTAAAAGTATAATAGTAAACAGCAGCTACAATGTGCCTGTGAAAACCCTGTAAGGCACACAAGTGCATTAATGAAATCCTAGTCTACTTCTCATAGAAAGCCTATTACATTCTGCCCAGGTCAGACGACAGCTAGAGTATTCCATTGTTCTAAGCATCGCACAGTACAAAGAGAAAAAGACAAACTGTGATGTACCAGTAAAAGATTATCTGAATACAAATCTGGAAACAATTCACTGACACAAGTTCCTCTCCCTCCAAAACTTGGAGAAATTGAAAATTAAGAAAAAATGTGTGCATTGCATATCTTTAAATATTTGCAAGATTGGAAGATTGTGATGTAAAATACGGGGGTAGGGCTTTTCATATCAAGTTTTAGCATTAAAAGAGATCTTAGAGAGAATATAGTCAAACATCTCATTTCCAAATTAAGAAACTGAGGGATGGAAACTACAGGTATGAAACTGCAATTCAGGTCTATTTATTCTTATTCCAGTGTTCATTTCACCATAATAAAATGCCTGATTCTGGATTGATTAAGAAAGCACAGCACAAATATTGAGTACCTGCAAGATGCCAAACGTTGAGTTATAAATTGAGAACAAAGAGATAAATGAGGCAGATCAGTTCGTGCATGGATGGCACTTACTTTTTTGGATGAGAGACAATAATGAAACAAACAATGCCCATCAGCGCAGTATGTGTCATGACACAGAATACCTAAAAAGAGGGCAGGAGATTACGTTAGATATCTTCTAAAAATTCTTCATATTCTAAGATTCTATGAGATTGTTTTATGTGAAATACTTTGAAATCAAGAACCAGTTTAACCTGACACTTCTTTCTATCCTAGACAGAACAAATATACAACATTTACCCTCATATAAGATGGACAGCATATAAATTAGTATAATTCCTTATGACAGGAATCTGACAACATGTTTACAGAGCCATAAAAATGTTCACATCACATTAACCCAGGAATTTCACTTCCGAGGATCTAACCTAAGAAAAAAATCCAATATTTAAGAATGCAAAGTCAGCAATAATTTCCACTGTATTGTTGTTTATGGTATTGAGGGAAATGACATTATCTTAAATTTCCCAAATAAGGGGATAGGTAAGCAAATGGTAGATACACTTAATGAAATATTACACATCCATAAAAATAAAAATTATAAAGCTGCTGATCCTATGACACTGAAGACTTGAAGTGATTGTGGTACTAGGTGTACGATTAGAGATGGCTCTGAGGTCATAGAGACTTGAGTTTGTTTTCTGACTCTGCCCCTGGCTATGGCCTTAGACAAATTACTTTTCTCATCAGAGGCTCAATTTACCTGTTTCTAAAATGGAAATAATTACATTGCATATAATCATTTGGATTGTTATAAAGATAAAATTAAATAACGACCAAAAGGTACTTAGTACTTTGCCTGACAGGTAGTTATCACTCAATAGATGTTGTGTATTATTTTATTATTACATAATGTTATATAATAAACATTCCTCTTATTAGTATTGTGGTGGTAGGCAGAATAATGTCCCCCAGAGATGGCCAAGTCCTAATCACTGGACTAATGAATATGTTACCTTACATGGCAAAAAAGACTTTGCAGATATGATTAAATTAAGGATCTTGAGATGGGAAGATTATCCTAGGATATCTAGCTGGGCCCGATGTATCCTTAAAAATCAGAGAACCTCTCCTGGATGTGGTCAGAGAAAGATAGAACCATGGAAAAATGATCAGACAGATGTCGTGTTGTTGGCTTTAAAGATGGTATGGAGGCACCAGCCAAAAATGTGGATGATCTCCAGAAATACAAAGGCCAAGGAAACGGAGTCTCCTCCATAGCCTCCACAAAGAAACGTAGCCCTGCCAACATCATGATTTTTAGCCCAAAGTGACCTATGCCAGATTTTTAACTTACAGAATTGTGCAATAAATTTGTGATGTTTTAAGCCACTAAGTTTGTGGTAATTTGTTACCGCAGCAATAGAAAACTAATATGGCCCTATTATATGTAATAATAATAGTAGCTGACATTAGTACTAGTACTAATAAGTATTGAGTATTTACAAAATTAAAGACATGGGTGAAGTCCACAAAAATATATGACATTGTTGCTAATCTCAGGAAGTTCACACATTTTAATTAATAACATTTAGTATTTTGGGTATTCTCAGTTATCACATATGATTAAATTCTGTAAAACCAAACTGTTAAGAATCCTAAAGCTATTATTCCCAAAAAGCTGGGGTTAATGGCTATGTAAAGCAGACTTAGAGAACTCAGTATCTGAAGATACCACTGCAAGTTAAAAAATAAGTTAAAAGAACCTTTATTCTTAAACACAGTATTTATAATATATAGCTCCTCTTTGCCCAGAAAAGGAAAATTTTGAATATGTTGTCTACAGTGTGTTGAGATGATTTGTTTTCCTGTTTCAGAAATCATTTCATCAGCTTAGTCACAAGTTAGAGTATAAGACATTTTGTCACATAAGACATTTGCCAACATAAAGTCTGATATATCTAAGTTTTCTTTCAGAAAAGCACCCAAAAAGGGAGAGAGGGATGGTTTCGTTTTTTCCCAAAATATTATTCTAAATCTGAAATAAAGCTTTCAAAATGTTTCCTTGTGGGGGTTACACACGAAGAAGAGATCGAATGTATTGTTCTGAATTTGTGTGGATTGCAGTAAGACTATGGGAAATCTTTTGAAGAAAACAAAGAAAGAGGTAGATACTCTGTGAAAAATAATCCTGTACTAATCAATAATGATCATAAAGAGGTAGGGACTGAAGCTTTTGAACATCCCTCTCAGGATATAATCACACACTTGTCTTTCTACAACTCAGTAAATTGCTTTATGCCGACATACACTTAGCAAGTGGATTTGGTGAGAATACAGTTGAGATCCTGCTCCCGGCCTCCTCCACCCACAGTTTGTTGATTTCTATTCATGCCAGAGAGATTCCAAAGGAAAAGGAAAGAAGTGAGGCAAAGGCATGGCATCAAGACAGATCATACCTGTTTCCCATCACCCCTCGCCAGATCATCACACTTTTTCCAAGAAGTGAAATAGGAGAGCTGACAGGATTTATGCTTCATAAATCCATGCAAAGGGCTATGCCAACCGTTTTCCTCTCTCTTCCATCTTGTGCTTTTATTTTTTAAGAAGCAATATTAAGCATAAGTGTTTATAATCATTTTCCTTTTATTAAAATCAGGCTTTACTTGGCTCTCTTTTTCTTTCCCTCTTTATTATCTTTAGACACTGGAGCCTCAGTTAGTAACTACCCTGACTGATAGTCACTATCCCCACGATGATTTCAGATAATAGTTTTAATTATCAAGTGCAAATCATCAAAGGTAATTAACAAAATAATCACACAACTGCAAGCCTCAAACATAATTTTCAACTTTTTTTAAAAGAATATTTTATCAATTTGCATTCACAGCTCTGAAAATTACAAAAAAAAATCAATAGACACTCACATCATCCCGCTACCTTGGCATGAAATGAAATAGGCTTCGTTTTGCACATTCTTCTTTTCCATTTTATGTATGTATAAACGTGAACCTAAGGTTTTTATTTTTTAAGTAATATCATGGTTAATAGTATAAAAATATAACACATTACATGTTTGGAAAAGAATATTTTACATTCTATTATGTATAATAATAATAAAAAACTTCAAAGAAAAATGAAGAAATCAGAATGTGAGGAAAATATTCCTAAAGAATAAGGTGTCTGAGGAATTGTTTTCCCTTAGCATTTGTAAGAATAAATATATTTTTGTACAAAAAACTCTGTTCCTTTTTAAAAATTTTGGAAGAAAATGGAACTATTACCTTACAGGAAAATGCTTGGTAAGTAAGTTAGAAATGTGATTTTTTTTCTCAGCAAGAAAAGCTATTCTGTGGCATTTTGAAAAGTAATCTGCCTTTTCCTCCACTGATGAATAGCTCTGGTTATTAGAACGTTTCTTCCTTCTATAAAATTGAAATCTGCATGTGATAATTTTTATCCATTGATTTAGCACTGCTTTCAAGAGACAAAGAATAAATCTCATTCTTCACTCAAAAAATAATAATAATCTGCCTAAAAGACACAATTCAAGCTCTTTCTGTCAGCAACCTCAGGTGATTTCTAAAAATGGTTCACTATTCACTTGACCCAGGAAAACCCACAAAATCATTCAAATCAAGAGGTTCAAATCTTCATGTTCACTTTAAGAACATCCGTGAAACTGCCCAGGTCATCAAGGGTATGCATGTCTGAATTGCCACCAAGTGTCTGAAAGATGTGGCTTTACAGAAGCAATGTGTACTATTTCATCTCTGCCGTGGTGGAGGTGGTAGGTGTGCCCAAGGCCAAACAATGGGGCTGGACAGAGTGTCAATGACCCAAAAAGAGTGCTGAAATTTTGTTGCACATGCTTAAAAATGCAGAAAGTAATGCTGAATTTAGGGGTTTATATGTAAATTCTCTGGTCGTTGTGTATGTCCAGGTAAACAAAGCTCCCAAGAGATACCAGTTGTACTTACAGAGCTCATGATTGGATTAACCCATACATGAGCTCCCCCCGTCACACTGGCAGGACCCTTACTGAAATAGAACATGTTATTCTAAACCAGAAGAGGAAGTTGCACGGAAGAAAAAGATATCCCAGAAGAAACTGAAGAAATAAAAGCCCAGGAATAACTTTGATAGAAAATACATGCAAATAAAGTTAAAAGTAGAAAAAAAAGACACTTCAAACTTTTAAAGAGCATGAAAGCTCAATTAAAAAGAGGAAAGATCAGACACATAAAAAAGACTATTCAGGCTCACTATTAAATAAATGCAAATTAAAATCGCAGCAAGTTACTGTTGTTAGACACTGCTTCACAACTATTAAAGCATTTTCAGATTTAAATAATCGTAATGGTACATAATACCTGGGAGAGTTTGATGAAACTATTGTCTCTCGTATGGCTTATTATAGAACAAATTAGTACAAATGTTCTGGAAACAATTTTCCAGACACTATGAAACAATTTAAAAACTTGAAATTTATTGTCAAAAAAGTCCAAAAGAGGAAAAAATTTAAATGCTCAAAGATGTTTCTGCAGGCTTTAGTACAATACCAAAAAATTAAAAACCACCTAAATTCCAATATTCCATCAGGGAATCATTATATAGTATAAACACAATGCCTTTATGTTATAACTCAGAGAAATAATCTTCAACCATTTAAAATTATTATTTAAAAACCTAGGTAGAAAGACAGAAAAGCTCACATTTTCTGTAATTCCAATTATATAAAATTATTAATTTCTATAGCACAGACACATGTGTCCAAATCAAATACAACCGATTTTTCACAAAGTGGTGAAATGGGGTTGTGAGGGGTTTTTTGGTGCAATTTTTTTCTTTTTCTGTCATCATTGTTATATCATTTGTGCCTTTAAATCATGAAAAACCGAGGTTAGAGAAAAAATTCTTCCTCAGCACAGAGCGGTTGTGGTCAATAATCAGAGAGGACATTAAAAGCTTAGACCAAAACAAATTCTTATGTGCATTTAAGAAAAATTATTTTCAAAGAAAGAGAAGCCCATATAAAAATGATTCTCCCAGCCATTTAAAGTGATCTTGAATTACTCCATGAAGATTTTAAAGGGCGAGATAGCATATCTGGAATCTCTCTTCCGTTAGGCTACACAGTCAACTCCGCCACTGCTTCTGGCGATGTGCTCTACATTGCTGGACAGCCTCGGTACAATCACACGGGACAGGTCATCATCTATAAGATGGAAGACGGAGACGTCAAAATTCTCCAGACCCTCCGTGGAGAACAGGTAAACTTGAAAATATTGTTTCAAATTAATCTGTTTATACTCTATGTAAATTAACTCTCTATTGCCCTAAAATTTTTAAAAAGCAATACCCATATATTCAATATCAGCTGTGAACAGGGCCCCATGTTACGTTCTTTGGAAGAATGTAAAGTGTCTGCATCTTTGATTTCACGGACACTTCAGCTGGAGGGGGGTGGAGGTAAGATGTGTAGATAAGAGATACAGATATAGATGTACAAATATATGCAAAAAAAGAGATGTAAAATATTAAGAAGCATTAAAGCGCCAGTGGCACAGACAGTATATTCATAAGATGGAAAAATTGTTTTAAGCTAGGGTTGGTGCAGAAAAATTTTAATAAGAGATAAAATTTGGGCTGAGTTTAGATGAAAAATAGAATGTAGAGAGGGAGAAAGAGTGGTGAAAGAGATTTAAAAAGATAACGTGGACCTGAATTGTGCTAAGTTTTGAATGGCAAATTGAGAACTTGAATTTTATCATAGAGGTAATGGGTAATGGTTTGTGACATGTAAAATTGGAAAATTCTTATTAAACAATATTGAATATCAAAAGTAGTTTAGAAAATTACACATGCAATATGCAAACATTAATATTATTTTTTTAAACTGAAAGAAACGTCTAACTGCGCTATTTTTTATTTTTGAATCATTATAACTTAGGTAACTTTTTTTCTATTTTCCATAGTTTTCTGTATTTTCCAAGTGTTCTATTATACAATATGGTTGTATTAACTTTATTCTGCAATCCTTATGGGGATCGGGGGGGAGTTCTTCTTAGGTGTCACTAAATATTCCCATTTATTTAACTAGAAGGGCAGGGACGCATCAGCCTTCCCTCTCTGTAGGAGCCCTTGCCACAGCCCAGCACAGCAGCCCAAGTGCAATCAGGCAGGTCCAGCAGCTGCACTGGCTTTAAAGCCCCACGTCCCACAGGAGTCAGTATCTTTCTTTTATGACAACACTGCAGACATAGTTTCCAGGGTCTCTGCAGAGGGCATGCCAATTACAAGAGTCGTTGCACTCTGGAAAGCCCCAAATAGGTCATCTTCATCAGGTACTTATAGTTCACTTATAGTTGAACTACAGCCTAAATGCAATGTCCCAATCAGAGGTTATTTTTACCTGATCTATGGTGCTTAGCCTTAGCAGTACAGTTCAAATCCTATCCTCAGCAGATTCCCAGGGGGACAGAGTTAGATTAAACTAAAGGTTAGATTCTCATATACCAGATAAAAAGGCTTTATTAACACTTTGCCCACATTTATGCTCATAAAATGTATCAACAACAAAAATAAGGCTATTGTAGCTCACGGAAGAGGTAAGAAGAATCTAAAATGAGATAAAAATGGAAAAGGCAATAAAAATGGAAAAGGAAAAGGTGTGATATACGCAAATAAAGAGGAACTGACAAGAGTAAAATGAAACATTTTAGATGACGTCTTAGATCCATTATCACTCTATTAATTGTCTACAAGACAGGAAATGTAAAATTGCTTATGAAAACTGAGGAGAGTATCATGAATGATTTAAATCATGAATAATTTTACTTTCAAACCTGAGGATCTGAGAGAAAGGTGGCTCCATGATTAGAATGTTTAGGTATTTTTTAACAATGATGTTTGGTTTTTAGACACGTTCCCTATAACAAAAGCACAAATTCAGATGTTTGCAGGTGCCAGTTAAGTAAAACGTAAACAGGTAAAGTCAGTGAGTAAAGCCGCTGAGTGTCAGGCAATAGAAAGCTGTGCAAACCAGGGCCCTGGGCAGCCGGTGGGCTCCCATTCAGCCCCCAGTGGCCATGGCCATGTGGGAATGAGGGCCCAGAGTTGCCAGATCTTACATTTTATTTATGTTTATAATTAATTCGACTTTAAAAAATCCTTTACGCCCTTCAAAGGCCTGTGAGAAAAGTCAATGTCTAGCACTGTCTAGCACTGTTCAGATGCCCAGCAATGACTGGAAAGGTACAACTGGAGCCTTGAGAAAGACGAGTGACACCTGCAATGTGGCGTGGCGGATGCGTGTGGGAAGGCCTGAGCATCTGGAGTAAGGGGATGGCAAGGAAACCATAGGTCTGAGCTCCAGGGGAGGCCAAAATTTAGAGGACGAAAGGGATTAAAGGAGCCAGCAAATACGAAAAGAAAGAGTAGTCTATGATACAGGGCAGAATCAGAAGAGCAAAAATAAAATAATAGAAGCCAATACAGGGACGTTTAATAAGAGAATTATTAAGAGCATCAAATATTAGACACACCTATGTGTTTCAATATTTGAGAAAGTTAAGTATTTAGATAATGAAGTATAAGTTCCCTGCTTTTTCCCTAAAACAGATACTTATCTTGAAACTAGAAAATATATTGCTTCAGGAAGATGGTCCACCTGCAGTCCTTCTGTATTTTTCTGTCTCCCATAGCTGCTGGGACCAGGCTTTGCCCTTTTGTTGAGTAGATAATCTTCTAAGACTGCAAGGTAAAATGTGCCGTACCAGTATTACGGGACAATTCAGCTCCTTATAATGCATTTATTTCCTATTTTCATATTACTGTACTTAAACATATATGAGATCATTCCAGAATGCCTTCTACTGTTTATCTCATTTTATTTCCTAAAAAATTGCTGTAGTATTACTGATCTTTTCTGATTTTTGGAGAAAAAAGAGAGGTTAGGGTGAAATCTAAAAGGAATCATTTTTGTTACTCTTAAGCTATGAAATCTGTAACAGCAGCTCAACCTCGAGGATAGAACAGACTAATATTCTTTAGTCTCATGAAAGAACCAATAAAGAACTTTCAGGTAGCATCCATTTCTCTCTTTCATTTCCTTTCCCAAATGAAACTCAAATACTCTTCTAGGTTGCTAAAAGTCAGAGAAGTGTAGATTTTAGATTCCTTGAGAATTTCTGACGGCTGTTTTGTTTTGTGTCCTAGATCGGTTCCTACTTTGGCAGTATTTTAACAACAATTGACATTGACAAAGATTCTAATACTGACATTCTTCTGGTCGGGGCTCCCATGTACATGGGAACAGAGAAAGAGGAACAAGGAAAAGTGTATGTGTACGCACTGAATCAGGTAATGGTATCTGACTTTGGTAAAAATCTAGGAAAACCTTTTCTTTCCCTTCAATTTTAAATAATGTAATTCTTGTTTTTCACTCATTTGTAAAAATGAGCAAAGTAGCTTTCACCATCGCACCAACCCCCGTTTCTAAATGAACACTTAGAATTTTAATAAAGTAGTTCCAACCCGTACATATTTTCTGCTTGGAAATGTGAATTATTTTCAACAGAAAATATATAGGATAAAGAAGACAAATATAAATCTCATTAAACTGCTAAGAAAACCACAATGCAAACTTTCATGAGCTGTGACCTGGAGGTGGATAACACTAGCAATTAAACTGGGTAGGGTGGGGAGAAGTAGTGAGTTTCAAGGCAGCGACACCAGACAATTTCCAGGGAACCACTGTGGGCTTTGGAATACTTCCCTGGGCTGGAGGGAGATTTTGTTTTCCATTCCTGACTTTAGAGATCATTTTTTAGATGAAATAATCCTTGATTTCTTTATTAGAAGAATTTGTTGCTATTTAAAGCAAAGCCAATGTGTATCTGTGTATGTTTTTAAAATTCTTAGATTCTCTCCCATATTAATTACTTTAAATCATAAATTGTATATCTTTCTTCCTGCCATTTTTTTTTTGTTTGTTTCCTCCTGTCAACAGTTTTTGTCCTGTGTGTTTTTCCCTTTTTCCAAGAAAGTGCATTCTTGCCCACCGTTGCTGGTACTTTCTGTCCTTACTGATTTTTTTTTTCTTCCATTCTAGGCAGCTTTGGAGAAAGTTTGCTTTTTGAACAGGGTACATTTTCTCTTTGCACAATACTGTGTGAAGAAGGGATAGTGGCACGAATTTAAATATTCAGTTCTTTGGCTTTAAAATGATGGTGCGAATTATATATTCACTCAATCGCATTAAAAAGAGACTCCATTAAAATCCTCAATATGTCTTCTTTCCCACACTTCTATAATCTGTTCTTTGGAATCACTAACTTTGCTCTCAGACACGCACACTTCTTAAGAAATTTTACAAACTTTACTCTTGATGTACAAATGGTTTTTAATAGCACTGATTTAGCATATACTTTAAAAATTCTACTCTGCGTAGTAATGATAGAAATCCATAAGTATCCTGTTTATCTTTCTTGCAGACAAGGTTTGAATATCAAATGAGCCTGGAACCTATTAAGCAGACTTGCTGTTCATCTCTGAAGCACAATTTATGCACAAAACAAAACAAAAATGAGCCATGCGGGGCTCGTTTTGGAACAGCTATTGCCGCTGTAAGAGACCTCAATCTTGATGGATTTAATGACATCGTGATAGGAGCTCCGCTGGAAGATGATCACGGGGGAGCCGTGTACATTTATCATGGAAGTGGCAAGACTATTAGGAAAGAGTATGCCCAAGTAAGAAGCTAAGCCTATGGATTCCTGCCCTTCAGTGATAAGTGGGTTCAGTGCTAGGCATTACCTGTCTAACTTCATGAGTTATTTAATCTCTTTCTTCTGACTCTCTTGGGAACCTAGATTTAATTCTCTTCTAAGTGTTCTTTATAGAAGAATCACTTTGTATTTTGTACTTCTATCTAGTTTATTTTCTGTTACTGTATTTTTCATGTCTCCAGGATCTGATCCTTTGAAATGATAAAAAACAAAACAAAAGATCATTTTGTAACAATGTTATTCAACATCTACAGTGTCTCTGATCCTAAAAAGAGGGCACCACTTTATGAATAAGACAATAATGATTCTGTGATTTAGTCAGTAAAGGAAATGAAATTATTGGTTTTATATTCAGTGCCCATGCTGTTATAATAAGATCATATTAATTTTATATTTAAGAGTTAAATTGCTATATTTTTATCAAATGAATTAGGATTTCTGAAGGTTTATAATTTTCACAAATAACCCTTCCAGGAAAAAAAATCGGAATAATTAAGCTTAACCTGCAGGGGACTTCTGTTGTTCTGGTTCCAAATTTGTTGTCAGTTAACAGCTATAATCCATAAATGTAATTTTTTCCTACATGAGAAAAAGAAAAATTTACAGAAGTGCTTAATATACTGTAAAAACAGGAGAGTTTAAAAGAATTCTAATGTAACTGTCTGTTTTTCAGTAATCATAGTTGCTTAGGCATTCAGCAACTACTTATAAATAAATAAAATAAAATTCACTACTTTCTAGCTTATATAATATGAAAAGAAATCAGAACATTCTTTTTCCATTTGAATGTGATTCAATAGTTGATAGAGTTCTCAAAATCTATTCATGTATTGCATAGTCATGCTTAACTTTTCATAAAGTCATAAGGATATTAATAGTAAACAAATAGCTTATTATTTCAATAACAACACTTCTATCCATTTGATAAATGATATTTTTTCTGTTAAAAATCTTTATAGCATTATTTACTTAGCTGGAAATAGGTAATATTAACCACTGAGGCATGATGAAATCAGGAAATGCAGAAAGGCAGTTCTTTCTTGTGTTCTAACATTACTCCTTCAGTATCAGTCCTGCAAATTTAATGGGGTAGCATTTAAAGTAGAAAAAGAAAGATTTTTTAAATCATTAATAGATGGAATAGATTGTCATAAGCACTTTGTTTTGTATTATAAAATGATGATAAATTAAAATGCAACTTTAAACAATAAAATTATTAGAATTGGATTTGTTTAATTCCTGGCAAAACGTTTTTCCAAAGAAAAGGTGAGGATGTGCTTACTTGTTTACGTGGGAACCAGAGGTGCTGTTATGTATGGAATGATTCAGAGTCAAACTGAATCAACTCCTCAGAACCAGTGAGGCAGCTATTTCCTGACTTGTTTGCTGAATAAATGCTGAAATACTTCCCAAAGAGCCACACATGTTTAAGCATGAAAAATGCTTCCATTTGGTTTGGCTTATTGGGCTTCTTATTTTATGTTATTTAAGTGAAAAGCAGGAAGATAAGAAAACCCCAAGTTTAGGGAGAATCTGTCAGTCCTGGCTCCTTGCCCTCGGCATCCATTAAAACAGCGTCAGCTTGAACCAAAGCTAAATCAGGAAGTACGGGTGTCACATATATTATGCATGGGAATGTGCACAGATTAGTCTTCAAGAACTCCATATACATTTGTGACTTCCCAACATTGTGAATATAAGTGGGTGGAATTGAGTCTATCGTGCCCTCAACTTTCAGGACAATTTTTGACAGACAATAAAGAAGATTGCGTGTTGGGAAATGTATTTGATAGAATGTGTTATTCATATCCAGCCACAAAGTTCAGTGAACCCCAAAGTGACCCTAGGACAATCTTCCACTCCCCTGCTTGCTGGTACGATATGTTTGCAAGGTTTCCAGTGCCTTTAAACATCTCTGTGTAACGGGATTGAACAGGAACTAGAAAGCAGAGCTGATTACTCATAATGTTTCCCGTGAGGATTAGACAAGATGACGTCATATACTTTTCCCCTCTCTCTGGTGTCAGTAACCCTGAAATGATTTTGTCTGTACTATAAAAAGAGCAGCATCCTTTGGGAATATCTGAGTATTTCCTCTTATCTCAACATGAAGGGTGTTTTGGGCAGGTTCCCAAACGATCTTTCATTTTGATTTTTTGTTAACCAATCTAAGTTTTTGGATTTATTTGAAACTATTTTGAACAGACCCTTCTGACATAAAAGTCTTTGTTGGAATTTTCACAGCGTATCCCTTCAGGTGGGGATGGCGAGACACTGAAATTTTTTGGCCAATCTATCCATGGAGAAATGGATTTAAATGGTGACGGTTTGACAGATGTGACTATCGGGGGCCTTGGAGGTGCTGCCCTCTTCTGGTATGTATTTTAATAACAGTCAATTAATTCAATTGTATTTCACAGATAGCTGCACAGCTGAGTGTGATTGAAGCTTGTATCATACCAAATATCTATTTCCTTTTGTGCTTCATCATGCAGATTCAAGTTACTCAGTTGAGTAAGCTGTAGGAGTCAATAATTCTTAAGAACAAAGAATCTATATTAAAGGAACAAGTAGAATGAACTCTGAATTTAGAGTATCTATTATGTGCTTGACACTAAAATAAGAATTCTGTCTGGGGGGCTGTAGGGGAAGGAAAAGGTCTTATAGAAGATGTGTATAAACAAGAAAATATCCCTAACTTTGAGTTGGTTGCAAGCTTTTAGAGACAATAGACATTTTGTTCATTTGCCTAATACACAGAAGTAGACAATTGTGCAACACTGACTGTTTATATTGTTGGTCAAGCATAGAGACATCTTCAATGTCTTTGCTCAGCCTTTACAATGTCCACACTCCTCAGATGTCCCAATCCTTTCAGTTAATTGTAAAATCCAAGCCAATGGTCAGACAAATACATTAATAACATATACATACAATAATAACATACATAAATACATTATTATGCCGTGTGCCATGATGAGAAGTCCACATGTTGATTCTTCCAAGTTAATGCATTGCTTTAATGTAATTGAGATGGAAACATACCTCAACAGTCTTTTGCCCAAAAATGTATCTAGAAGAGTAATAAAGTGTAAAAGAGAAAGGTGACGATAGGGAGGTGATAATAGATGACTTTGCCATAATTTAAGGTAATGCTTGAGAACTAATGGTCAAATAAAAATTACACACTAAATTGTGCACATATAATAACCATTATGGTAAAAAAATTAAACTGTACAGTGGATGGGAAAGGAGACAAAGGTGAAAGGAGAGTGTTGGGTAGCAGAGTGGCTGTGACTTTGGGGAGAGCTCACCCAAAACCAAGACTCAAAACTAGAAATCACCAGTGTCAGGGACAAAGTATAACATTTTATTTTTGTTAGAACTGTAAATCCTGAATTAACTTATTATGCTCACAAATATTTATTGTTTCCACTCTCTTTTATTAAAAGAATATATTTTAAGGGCAATTTTTATGCTCCAGTTTTGTTTCAAGAGCTTCTTACAAAGCTTTGAAAACTTATTTATGGCTGCTTCTGCCCAGAATCAAGGCTCTATCATTGATGGACCAAAATGACAGTCAGGTCCCTGTCATAGCCCAGTGTTCATTGACAGCAGAATGGACCAAACCAGGATACTGGAACACAAAGACCAAGATTTGCAATCCTGAAGCAAGGACTGAGAGTGTGTACAGATGGCGGGCGATGCACAAAGGCACCTGGGAGCAGGTAGAGAGCGCCCTGTCAGGTGGACCAGACTGAACCATGGCCCCTGCAAGGGTCCAGTTAGGGCAGCGAGTATGTGTGAGGCGGGGAGGGGCAAGGCTGCCTCGAGTCCGGAAAGTCCATAATACCAAGGAGGAAATTGGACATGCTCATTTGCTGCAGATGAGAGGGTAAACTGGTTAAAACTCATTAGAAGGTATTTGTCAATAAGTATTTAAAAGCCTTCAAATGTTCATGCTTTTTAACAAGAAATTTACCTCCTAAAAATGTAAAGATATAGTCTAGGAATATCATTAAAGAGCCATCACAGTACTGTATGTAATAACCATTTTTTAAAAAAGAAATTAAGCTAAATAACCAATGAGAGGGTATTGAATACATAAATTGTGGTATGTGCATATTCTGGTATTGTCTACTGCCATTAAAAATAATGTTCTTGGAAAAATATAAATATCAGAAAATTGTTCATTATAAGATTTAAAAATGTGTGTGAATATATATGTGCCTGTGTATGTGTATATATGCATGTGTCTCTATATGTTCTTCTGTAAAGTAAAAAACACTAAGTGTATTAAATGTTAACGGTGATTATTGCTGAGTGGTAGAATTACAAGTTAATATTTGTGTTTGCTTTATGTATTTCTATGATTTCCATGTTTTCTATGAGCAAATTGTTTTAAAAGGAAAAAAGCTATCATTTTTTAAAATGCAAAAGCATAAGCAGAGACTTCAGTGTTCATAAGATATCTAATTATAAAAATGACCAATTCTGGTCACAATGCAGAAACCAGGTAAAGATACTCAACAATTATTCTGGCCTGAGTCTGAGACAATGGCCTCAGGCTCCATAAATCCATATTTTCTCCCTGCCTAAGATCTGCTCCCATTTTGGATTAGTGGAAAACACTGGGCTTTTCAGTTAAAGCACCTGAGTTTAAATCCCAGGTTTTCCCTCTTCTTAACATTTGACCTTGAGTAAAATATTTAACTTCTCAGAGCCTCAGTTATCTCACATATAAAACAGAGTTAATAGTATTTCTTATTGTTAAAGTTAATTTAAAATTTAAATGAAATAATATACATGCCTAGAACAGTGCCTCGAATATTGCTCTGCTTTTCCTTCCCTGTAAGAACAAAGTATCGCAGTCCAGATGAGAGCGGCAGGGGCAAACAAGATGTTCCAGTGGCCTCTGGACCTTTTCCAAATTTTGTAACAAACTCAGAGATCCTCAAAATATAGTTGTGGTTCTGAGATTGCACCTGTGCACTTGGTCCAATCTTTTTCCATCACAGGCAAAACTAGATCTTTGGCTTTCGAACTAAAAGCCTCATATGGTTCCACACAACTTGGATGTTCTTAAAGCACAAACGCAAGCACTTCTGTATCAAAGTTTCATTAAAGAAATAGAGTCCTGAGAGCCCACACTGTGTACACAGAGCAGAATCCCCTTTCACGCTCTCATGTTGCACTCTCAAGTCAATGACATTCATTAAATGGAAAAATGCGTGAGTAATCCCGTTGGTTGTTTGTAGGTCCCGAGATGTGGCTGTAGTTAAAGTGACCATGAAGTTTGAACCCAATAAAGTGAATATTCAAAAGAAAAACTGCCTTGTGGAGGGAAAGGAGACAGTATGCATAAATGCTACAGTGTGTTTTGATGTGAAATTAAAATCTAAAGAAGACACGATTTATGAAGCTGGTAAGCATAATAATTACAGCGAGTATTTTGGGGCAGAGAACAATATATTTGCTCCAGCATGAAGAAATCCCAAAAGGATATTGTATTTTCCTTGAGCATAGTGAGCTGCACATCCCGTTTGTCCCCATGAGTATGTTGACCCTTGAGAAAAAAATCTGATGCAGGAATAGGTTACGGAACCCTCTAAATTCTGGAGCAGAAATTACATGCTTGTATGCAGTGGCCTCAACATTCCGTGGTTCCCCTCTGGCTCTCCTATCTACTGTGAAAAATTGTATGCTAAAAAAAGAAGAAAAAAAAAACCTATTCAGAGGTAGAGTTTGGAAACTGGGCTCCAAAAGAGCCCAGTTTTCCTTTCCGGGGCTTTTCACCAAGAATCTTCGCTCCCGTCTGCTGCCCCCTCCTGGGGAACACCGATACTGCAGAGGACCTGAACGTTTGGCCTCCCCCACGTTCTGCGATCCCTTGGCTCCACTGAAAAGGCACCTCTAATTTTTGAGTCAGACTTGTTCTGTGCTTGTGTTCTCGGGTGCATGATGTGAGCCTGTGCATGTGCCTCTTCCCTGTGCTCTCCTCTTTTTAAGGCAGTTTTTTATGATTTTGAAATGTTAGAGTCAAAGCTATGATGGCCATTGGACATATAAGAGTAATTTACTCTGCAACCAAATATAAGTAGAGTGAGAAAAATCATTAATCTTTAAATTCTATTTATATTGATTTGTTCTATATGTGCGCATATATTCTCTGTAATAGTCTGATTAGAAGATAATGAGGTACAGGAGTGTATAATAATCACCGAGGTTTCATATGCAACATTATTTCAATTCTATTTTTGTATAGGAACTAAGTGATCGAATAAGGAAGATTGTAGTCTTCATAGAAAGCAGAAGATTTCACTTATTTTTCTTATTGTGGTATGCTTATTTTATTGAGCTTAATAGTGCTCTGGGCATAATCTGTCTTTTTATAAAATAGGTGAAAATGTCTTAATACATATTTTTGTCTCTGTTGAAATATAACATAATCAATATTCCAAGCAGGGTTCCAACATTTCTAAACTAAAAAAATATATTAAGTGAAAGTCCAATAAATACAGACATGGTCATAAAATTAGATGATATGTAGGTGTTTGTGTATGTGTGCATGTGTGTGTTTAAGAATTATAAATAAGTATAATTAAACATTAAAAGCATAATGAACTCAGAGAGCAGTTCTATAGATTTCCTCAAGATTGTCTTCATGACTGCTAATCTCATTGTAGTGAGGATTTGCTGAGTAATGGAATTTTTTGTTTGCTCAAGAGATTTTTCTATAATGCCAATTTAATAATCTGGACCATGTGGAAAACACCCCAAATAAACATTTCCATCAATTTTTTTTTAATTTTTATAGATTTGCAGTATCGTGTCACCCTTGATTCACTAAGACAGATATCACGAAGTTTTTTCTCTGGAACTCAAGAGAGAAAGATTCAAAGAAACATCACAGTTCGAGAATCAGAATGCACTAAGCACTCCTTCTACATGTTGGCAAGTAAATCATATATCATAGCTGCCTTATTCCAAATCAAGACTATAGTAGACATGTCTTATTTGAAGTCAGCCAAATTCTTACTGTTTTATTTCAAAGTGCACACAATAAAGTAAACTTTAGTTTGTTCACTCTCATTGGAAAATCACAGGTCTGATTTTCTTATGTCCAAATACATTTCATAAAACTATCTTTAGCCTTCCCTGGCCGTGTTATCAGACATCTATATATTATGGAATAATAGTAAAAGGCACAGTGCACTAGATGACAAGATAGCTTATTCACTTACTCATTTCATTCATTTTTTTCATTTATTCTTTCAACTTGGAAACATCATTTGTGCATGGTAAGTCATTAACAGCCCTAAGGGCAGACCGTTGGGTCATATGATTTCTGGGATCGACTGAACTGTGTATCTCTCTTTTTTACTTTCGATTGAAGGGAAAAACATCTGGTATTTTCTATCATTTGTAGGCTTTGTGCTACTTCAGTTTCTATTTTAGTGCATGAGAGAGGCTTGGAAAGTGAATTATTAATCTCTAGAGATGGCTGGTAAACCAGTTTGAACCTGTGTATGGGGCACTGTGTCGGTGGGGAGTGTTCCCAACTGAGGACAGGAGTTTCTTAAGCATTTTCTTAAAATGTACATGATAGTAATAAAAATAAAAAAGCAGAAGGAAGGTAATGAGGAACATTGATTTTAATGAGGAACTGAGATGAAGATCAGAGACTTGAACATGATCCTAGAGTTTTAAAAGAAACAGGCCAATTTTCCCACCTCTGACTTAATTCTGTATTCTGGATGTATTTATATTCAATATTTTGAAAATAGTATTTAGGGGCAGGAAAGTGACAGAAAATGTGCATCCTAGTGCACCACATTTATTCTTCCTCAGTGATTATCATGTCAATATTCCCCATGATGCATATCAAAATAAACGTATTTTGTCAACACTAAGCTCAAACTATGATCTGAAAAACAACACTGGAGTTCATCAGAACTGAACATTTAGTAGTTAGAACCTGAATAAAATTTAAATAGGTGTAAAACCATATATGGCCTTGCCTCCTACCAACTAAAACTCATTGCCATCTGTGTTTGTCAAAAAATTCAGTGTCTGAGCTGTGTCTACACACTGGTGTTAATAAAGGCATGAACTAGTATCAAAATTTCCAAAATTCTTTTGGATTTTAAAATGAACATTTTAACATTTGTTCTGGAGTCAGCCAGGGTGAAATTTGTATGCCAAGTTTCTCACATTCTGAGTGACTTTGGCAAAATTGTTTAGTCTCTTAGAAGCTTAGTTTTTCATCTATAAAATAAGGACCGTAATAGCTATTCATCTTAGAGGACTGTTGATATAATTCACAGTAATTTATATAAAGCTCGTAATTTTGAACACTCTATAAATGATAGTTATTATGGTAACAGTGTTACTATTAATCATATTCACATGATTTCCATATCATTTTACATTATAAAATTCTTATAGTACTAGGTATATAGTATATTAATGAAATGCAACTCAATTTAAAGAAAGTTTGTCCTTCAGAAGTTGGGAGACTTTCCTAGAAGTATTACATAGCAATTTTTAGCTTGAGGTCTCGAGAAACAATATTGTTTTTATGTAAATAACTCAGGGTGTTGTATCCTGACACAGCAAGGTATGACGTGGCCCATCACTCCAGCAAGCCCCTCTGAAGAGCTGTAGGTGAGTCGGCTGGCCATACTCTGAAGTCTCTTTGTTCCAGATGTGACCCTGTCAAAATGGAATGCCAATCCCCCTCCAGCAAAGCAAAAGCCTGATGAGGTCATTATGTCAGATTAGGTATACAAGAATGTTCCAGTAAGCCTCACCCACAGCAGCAGAAGAAGGAAGGCGTAACAAGATCAGAGCATCCATTAAGTATGATACCAATGACACGTTTTATGTTTCAACCTCTAGGACAAGCATGACTTTCAGGATTCTGTGAGAATAACTCTGGATTTTAATCTTACTGATCCAGAAAATGGGCCTGTTCTTGATGATTCTCTACCAAACTCAGTACATGAACATGTAAGTCAGATGTTTTTAAAATTCAGAATGCCTACTTGTAAGTATATCAGGAAAAACCTTGAAGCACATAAACACATAACCCTAAATCAATTAAATATTTTAAAAAAGAATTAGACTTTTCCAGATTTTTCCCAATGTTTCTAATTTCATATTGTTGGTGTTTAAGGGAACTAATAAATGACACTCATTTTTATCTCACCTGAATTCAGGACCAATTGAAAGAAATTTCCCCTTTTATTCTAATAAACACTGGGTTGGTTGCAGGGCATGGTATAGGTATAACAGGAGTCCTCACACTGAAGCACAGACTTAGACACAGATAACCAACTAGGCCTTCAGCAGCCCTGATCCATCCCTGGCCTTCATCACGGGATCCCGCCTCCTAAAATATGTGAAATGGAGGAGTAGAGCCGAATGCACGCTTCCTGTGGGCACACTGCTACCCAAGAGCAGAAGAGAGAGGAAAGGACTGAGCACTGTTTGCCCAATTTCTGCTTCCAAATTTAGAGTCCACCACCCCATCCCTGAGAGTGAGTGAGGGGAGAGAATAGGGAGGGAGTCCCGAGTGAGGCACCAATGGAGAAGACGTTAGGAATGGGGAAATTTATTTTCTCTATACATGTATCTTCCACTCTCCCTTCCTTCCTACCAAACTTATTTATTGTCTTATACATACCAGGCATTGGAGCTTGCAGTCTAACCTAGGAAACAGATATTAAGTAGTAATTACATCGTACACTATGGAGAATTTCAGAGCTCTACAGCAATGTCAACCTAGGCTGAGGAGTCAGGAGAGGCCCCCTGCAGTTGTGGCATCTGAGTTGAGCCCTCAAGGATAGGATGCTTTTCCATCCTATTTAGCGGAGTGGGGGGAACAGAGGGATAATGCGTGAAGGTCCTGAGGAAGGAAACTGAGCTACATTCACTAGTGTGGCTGAAGCTAAAGAGCAAGGGGAAGGCGATGTAAGATCTGGCAGGGGCCAGATCCTTCCAGACTTGGTACCAATACACAAATCCTAAACTTTTTAAAGAGGAGTGCAGTGCTTTTGAAAGCTTCCGTGTGGCCCAGCCATGGGACAGGATGCTGCGGTGTGGAGAGTGACTGGAGGGAGACAGCAGTGGATGCGGAGACCAGCGAGATGCTGTTACTTTAGTTCAGGGAGGAAAGGAGGGTGCCTGGCTGAGAGGTAGCAGTGGGAATGGAGAAGCAGGGAAGGACTGGGGAGATATTTAGAAAAGGAGTAGAATGGATAGTCCTTGGTGTTGGATTAACGAGGAAGAGAAATCAAGCAAGACTCCTAGATGTGTGACTTAACCACTTTCCACCTTCTGACTGAGCTCTCTGACATTCCTATGTACTTGATTCTTTTCAACAGAAAATGTCATAATTAGAGTTGAATAGATTTAGATCTTGGAGCACTTAACTCGATATTTTGAAACTGTTCTTCTCTGGCAGACTAAAGCCAGTGGAAAATCATCTGTAAAAACTGCATTCTTAAAAGGACTAGAAGAATTCATATCCATAAGTAAAAGTTTATTCTTTTCCTCTGCAAATTACAGGAATAAATATAAAATTTCTTACGATTTTTGCAGTGTGAAATTGATTCTCTTTATGAGTTGCTTAACTTATTTTGGCAAAATTTCATTTCTGTTACACAGATTGATAGGTGATTTTCAATAATGCTTAATTAAATTTTGAAAAGTAGTTTCCTGTCACCGTTACAGATTCCCTTTGCCAAAGATTGTGGAAACAAGGAAAAATGTATCTCGGACCTCACGCTGGATGTCTCCACCACAGAAAAGGACCTGCTTATTGTCAGGTCCCAGAATGACAAGTTCAACATCAGCCTCACAGTCAAAAACAAAAAGGACAGTGCTTATAACACCAGGACAATAGTGCATTATTCTCCAAATCTGATCTTTTCAGGAATTGAGGTAAGCTATTAATTTTTCATTTATTTTTTTCATAACATTTATTGAACCTACTTTTCA
Source organism: Avahi laniger (assembly GCA_963575035.1). Lineage (NCBI taxonomy): Eukaryota > Metazoa > Chordata > Mammalia > Primates > Indriidae > Avahi > Avahi laniger. The sequence continues at coordinate 26,166 of CAUYSK010112125.1, forward strand.
TACTACTGAGCCGATTGCTTTTATTACAGTTATTTTAGGAGAATAGAAAACATTTCATATGTAAAAGTAAGGTTCACCAGTGGTGAACGTACCAAGCTTTTTCTTAAAGCTTTTGTTTTTATTACTTCAAAGATATATGTCTTTTCTTAGATTCAAAATGAGGAAAGTATAGCTAATGTATCAAAATTGCATGTTTCACAGAGTCCTTAAACAACTAAAATTGTGACTGAGTCAAGTAAAACAATAAACATAACATCAAAACCAAAACAGTTTAACATAGATGCAGGGAGGGACCTCTGTGCTGAACAAAAAAAAATCACATGTGGGAAAATCAAAATACTGTTGCCCCTTTTCTATGCAAAATTCTTACTTTGGCAAGAGATTTGTATGCAATGACTATGTCTTATTGATTCATAACAGAAGTTTTTTTTCATCATTTTAGCAATAATATATCTGCATAAGATGCTGTATCAGGGATAATTAGTGTTTCCAAATTTGAACTTTGCTTTTAATTCTGATCTCCAAATAAATCCCCCAGAGTTAATATATATTAATATATAATGTATATATATAAATTAATAATATATGATTCACATTAAGAGCAATACACTTATTATACATAGTATTAAAACACTGTTGTCTAGCTTCTGTAAATTCACATTTTCACTGATATGTCTTACCATTTGTTAGGATATTACTTAGAGACATGATGACTAAGATAGGCTTGAAAAAGTTGTCACATATTGGCCAGGTGCGGTGGCTCATGCCTGTAATCCTAGCGCTCTGGGAGGCCGAGGCGGGAGGATCGTTTGAGCTCAGGAGTTCAAGGCCAGTCTGAGCAAGAGCGAGACTCAGTCTCTACTAAAAAAAAATAGAAATTAGCTGGACAACTAAAATATATATATAGCAAAAAAAATTAGCTGGGCATGGTGGTGCATGCCTGTAGTCCCAGCTACTCGGGAGACTGAGGC
>CAUYSK010112128.1:0-12338 GCA_963575035.1 Avahi laniger
TTTCTATATATTTTTAGCAGTCCAATTAATTTCTTTCTATTTTTGGTAGAGACGGGGTCTCGCTCTTGCTCAGGCTGGTCTCGAACTCCTGAGCTCAAACAATCCGCCCACCTCGGCCTCCCAGAGTGCTAGGATTACAGGTGTGAGCCACCGTGCCCGGCCTCTGTTGGGCTCTTGATTGGAATTTCATGGACTCTCCAGGTCAATTGGGGAAAATGAGAATATTTATACTATTAATTCTTCTTAAAAATGAAAATCTCTCCATTTATTTATGTCTCATTTAATGTCTCTTAATACACTTTCATAATTTTCTCCATTGAGGTCATGTATATATTCTGTTAGATATCATCTCTGATGTTATTGTATATTTTTTTTCTTTTTTAAAAACACATTTATATTTTTATGGATACATAATCGTATATATTTATAGAGTACGTGTGATGTTTTGATACAGACAAACAATGTGTATTAATCAAATCAGAGTAATTGGAGTATCCATCACCTCAAGCATTTATCATTTCTTTGTGTTATGAACATTTCAATTCCACTCTTTTAGTTATTTTAAAGTATACCATAACTAATTATTGATTATAGTCACTTTGGTATCTTTTTCTTTAATTATATTTTCTCGGGGTTTGCACAGTTGTATAAATATGCAAATGACCTTAGTTTATTAATCTTATAACTAGCCACCTGAATAAACTCTATTAAATCTAATAATTTGTCTGCAAAGTCATTATGCTTTCCATGTCAACAAACATCCATGCCAATTGTGAGAGATGTACCATAATTCCTACTTTCAAATATTGTATGTCTCATTTCTTTCTTGTCTCTTATTGTACCAGCCAAAACCTCTAATATAATTAGTAGAAGTAATGATAGTGGAAGTCTTTACTATTAATTTTGAAAAGGAGATTTTTAAATGTTTTTTGATTTAGAATTATGTTTGATGTAGGGTTTTTAAAAAATTTTTGGCAGAACTTAAAATTTCCTTTTACTCTTAGGTTAATGAATTTTTAAATCATAAATGGGTATAAATTTGCAAGTGTGACAACTATTAAAATGATTATGTATTTTTTCACTTTTAATGTCTTAATATGATGAAATATGTTTACATTATAGCTCAAATTCTTCTTGGTTACATCATGTTATCATTTTTCTATATTGATTTTATTTGCATATATGTTGTTTAGAATATTTGCATCTATAAAATGAGTTAAATGGGTCTATAATTTTTCTAAATTAATCATTCATAGCAGAACCCATCAAAGTAGCCAATGGAATATTAATCTTAAAAGATGCCCCACATGATAGGAGTTATACAGTCATTTCAGTGTGACAATTTTATATTTAGTATCACCCTTCTTGAGCATCTAGAATGTGCATTAATAGTTAAAAAGTCCTACAGTAGAAACATGTGTATTTAACTGTGTTTTCCTTTCCAGTTTGACTCCAACACTTGTTGTGTCTCCTGCAAAGTATCCTGTTGAAACTGTGGAAAATACTGAGTTAATGGGGACCGGAAACTTAAAAAAAATATTATTTTGACTTTTATGGATTGAACTTCTATTTTCGGTGTAATGGGAAACACCTTTCCATTGGAGTAAAATAGCAGATTTGCCTTGTTTTATCTTAATAGGCAGGAAAACCTGGAGTTCACTATTAACAGCAGCACCGTTGTGGAGAAAGTTTGTTTTATACCATGAATCTTGATCAAGGGTCATCAGACTATGGCCAGATCAGAGCATGGACCAAATTCAGCCCTTTCTGCAATAAGATGGCCACACTGGGTTTCAGATTTAACCAAGACACCTTCTTCAAAGGGCCACCAAGGAGACTATTTCATCAGGTTCTTGAAGTGTCAGGAGTACTTAGATTTTCATGCTTCCCTAGAGAAAATCTGTAGCCAATAACTGACTGTCACAGGAGTAAAGAAAGCCCACTTCCTTCATCTTGAGAAGGGACTGAGTATAAGGTGGAACGCATGCACCAGAGCTCCCCTCAGGATCAGGCCAAGGCCAAGGGACTTCACTTGAAATAACAGTTTTGCTTAACTTCCTCCCCTTCCCCATTTGGTTTCTAACTCTTCCTTACTGGTTCACTCTGGGAACACTCAATAAATCATTTGCACATGCATCCTAGTCTCAGAATTTGCTCCTGAAAACACAATCTAAGACCCAAGATATATGCAAAGTGCCACTAACTGATAGGATTCAGTCCCAGTGTCCAGTTGGTTGGTCCTCGATCGTTTGATGACTCTATGGCTTAATCTTAGATATACTCCTTATCTTTGTGACTGGTCTTCCTGTCACTAGGAAAACAAAAATGGTACCAGGATAGAGATCCTGTGAATTTTTTCCTAATGTTTTTCATTCTTTGATGAATGTATAGCTACCACTAGACAAAGTTACCAGAGTTTCTTAAAATTTTGATGCTGTTTAATCAGTAAATTTGGCACGACAGCATGTTGCTTTTTATAGGAAGTAAATAATATCACTAAAGGATTTGCAATATGTTCATGGCTTATGTTTTTTTCCCAGTTATTTATCTTTCAAAGATATAGCCAAATAAACAATGGGAACAGTAATAATGGAACTAAATAAAAGTATGAATTACTGTCCCTTTTGATGATTAGTTAGATATTATCACAGTCATTGCATTAACATAAAAACTCCCATGCAATCAGATATTTTGCTTTCAAGATTGACCTAAAGTAATGAAAGGTTGGAAAGTAGAAATACTGAATAGTTTCTGAAATGAAATTTCCCTCACTTGTGTTTCCTCCTAAATATATAAAATTGTCCACAGAACAAAGATATAACAAATGATGTAAAAATACTTCTTATATTTTCAAATGTAATGTCTGTTTTGAATTTTTATTCTTTTCATAAATTTGAGAATGGACCATAAATTATGAATAATTGAAACTAATCTAATGAAATTAAGACTGATTTCTTCTCTGTTTAGAAGAGTTGCCACAGCCCAGGCAAGCGGTACCTTATGTTCCCAATCTCTCCATTTCCTTTTCAAATTAACAGATGGTATGCCACATTCTTCCTGGGTCCTGTTTTTCCTTAGTTATTGCATAATGAATGGTAAAGGGCACAGTTTCTAGATTCAGAATTATCAGCTTTGGGAGAGTTTCTTACCTTCTCAATTTTGTTATCTGTAAAATACAATTCATAATATCAACTTTGAAAATTGGACCTCTGACAGACACTGCTCACTTTTCAAAGGAATTTGTTTAATTAGGTTATGCTACATAAGAATTACTAACATTTGAAAGCCGTTTCTTCAAATCTTGATTTAATGTAGCCATTATATTTTACAGCTAAGGAAGACATCAATCTAATTTTTGACAGGCATACTCTTGATGTTCTAGGGATAGGAAGGAAGTCATTGCACTTTTTATGGGTCATCTCTCCACTCCCTCCTTTGAGGACAGGCTCATATTTTTTTATTTGTCCTGGTCATTTTACTGGAGGTCCATTTTCCAGCACTTTCTAGGTCTTTGCTTTACTCATTACTCTTCTGTGTGCTTGTGGGAAGGAAGCTGCAATGTGTTGGTAACAAAGTGACTTGAAAAGTGCAGGAGCTATTTAGTAAGTAAATATAATTTAAAATGTAATTTTCTGAGGTTAAAATGGGGAAAATTTTTAATTCATTTATTTCGTTTTAAAAGGTCATTCATTTTGAGAAAACCATTTGAAGAAGACCCCCAAAACAATCACGGCATCAACAAAAATAAATAAATGGGACCTGATCAAATTAAAAAGCTACTGTACAGCCAAAGTAACTATCACTAGAGAATAGACAACCTATCACTAGTGAATAGACAACCTATCACTAGTGAATAAACTATCACTAGTGAATAGACAACCTATAGAAAGGGATAAAATATTCACATGTTACACACCTGTTAAAGGGCTGATAACTAGAATCTATATAGAACTCAGGAAAATCAGCAAGAAAAATATCAAACAACCCCATTAAAAAGTGGGCAAAGGACACGGGCAGAAACTTTTCAAAAGAAGATAGATTCATGGCCAACAAACATATGAAACAATACTCAACATCTCTAATCATCAGGGAATGCAAATCAAAACCACAATGAGATATCACTTAATCCAGTGAGACTGGCTTTTATCAAAAAGTCTCAAAACAACAAATATTGGCATGGGTACAGAGAGATAGAAACATTCATACACTGCTGGTGGGACTCCAAACTAGTAAAACCTCTATGGAAAGTGATATGGAGATACCTCAAAGAACTGAAAGTAGAACTATCATTTGATCCAGCAACCCCACTACTGGGCATGTACCCTAAGAAAAGAAAGACATCATACAAAAAAAGACATCTGCACTAGAATGTTCATAGCAGCACAATTCACAATTGCAAAGATGTGGAAATAACCCAAGTGCCCTTCAATACATGAGTGGATTAGTAAAATGTTCTATATGTATACCATGGAGTACTACTCAGCTACAAAAAACAATGGTAAACTAACACTTCTTGTATTATCCCAGATGGAGCTGGAGCCCATTCTCCAAAGTGAAGTATCACAAGAATGGAAAAACAAGCACTACAAATACTCACCATCAAATTTGTACTAATTGATCAACAGTTATGTGCACATATGGAAGTAACATTCATCAGGTATTGGGCAGGTGGGAGGGAGGAGGAGAAGATGGGTATATTCACACCTAATGGGTGAGGTGCACACTGTGTGGAGGATGGGCACATATGTAGCTCTGACTCAGGCAGTGCAAAGGCAATATATGCAACCTAAACATTTGTAAATAAAAAAAATAAAATAAGCAGATTTGATTCTTGGACTAAAAAGCTATTTTATGCCAGTTATGTAATCTAGAATCCACAAATTATAATTAACTATGACCAGTGAATATACTTTTTCATATATATGCCTCTGTAATAGCTATTGCCTTGATTTCTATATTTGCTAATTTTAACATGAGATGGGAGAAATAAATTCACAAAAATGTATAAAAATAATAGTGTACTCTGAGATCATTCCTATAAAATCAAATTTGTGATGTTCCCTGGACATTTAATGGCTGAAAGAGAAAGATTACAAAATGAGTCCAATCCCTATAAAATTGTCTTTCACTTAAGCTAATGGCTGTCTCTCATTACCAATTATGGAACATAGCTCCTTAAGTTATCACATTCCACCTTAAGTTTGGTAATGTCTGGACAACAAAAGCAATGCAAAGTGAACTTTGTTTTTTCAGAATAAATTTTTCTACATTTTATTATAAAATCATTTTCAGTAGGCTTCAATTTTATTAGAATGAGCAAGAAAGAAATATCATTGACCATAAAACATACTCTTCTGAATTTGTTGATGAAGATAAAGGGGGGCCCTAAGCATCATCAGAGAGAATATTAGTAAAAATGCAGCTTGGTAGAGTTTTTGCATTTCGGTCGGCTGTTCTCTAGTTGTTGCTGTCACTTCCATGTACACACATCCTAGTCAAACATGACTGCGTTGGCCAACATTAAATCAATTATACATATCCCATCTGCCTTCACTTGGGTTCCTGCATGAGCAGACTCCAAGACAAGCATTTGAGTGCAAGAAGTTCATCTGGGAAGTGATCTAGGAGGAAAGCAGGAGAGTAGGGAAGTGAGACAAGGAGGAGAAGGACGCCAATAAACAGTGTGCTGTCAAGCAAGTCACCACTGTGAATTTATTGAAACTCAGTCTTGCTGCGGAACTCCAGGAGACAGTGGAGAACACACACCCAACAGTTACCCCAATTGAGGGGCAAGGAAGACCAATTCTTTCAGTTATTGGCTGAGAGCTGCTCCTAAAAGGTGTTAATTCCTTGTCATTTTCAGCCTGCCATGTGCATGGGCAGTGAAGCGGAAAGGACATCAGCAGTTTGGAGAATGCGCTCCAGTGAAGTGATGTGGATATTTGCAGTGGCAAGCAGTCAGCAAGCACAGAAGTGATAAGACCTGAGGGCTATAGACAGGGTATTGATGGCATTTACTCTATAATCCAAACAATCCTGTCCTATACTGTCCGAGAATAAGTACAAATGAAATTACGATGTAGTTCACTAAAAATTTAATCCCACAAGACTTTGACCTCTCTTATTAGTGATCCCAAAACTCTCACATATACCTCTATCACATACAATTATCACGATTATTTGTTTTCTCTTCAGTTCCCTCCCATTAGATTGTACATTATGCAGGACAGTATAACTTATTTTAAAATTCCTTTGTATTTTATTCCAGTTTCTACTTTCTAGTTAGTAGTCACAAGTCCTGTTTATCTGGAGTAGTCTTCATTTTTCCTATTTTCCTTAAAGAAAATGTTAAGACTTTGAGAAATCAGTGTCTGAAACAACAATAAGCCACAACTTACTTCAGAAGTCATTTGCAGAATTGCACACATTAGTTTCCTTTAACATCTTAACTCTTTCTATCTCCGTCTATATCATTATTTTAAAAATCCATGCAGTGTTGGTGCTCTGGTTAGGTCTAATAAATAGTTTGGGCATAAGCAGTAACAAATCTATATAGGGGGACACATGTTCCACTTTGGAAGTCAGCGATCCTGAGAAAACATGTGCCTTTGTTTACAAAGCCTCCTATTGCCTGCAGGATGAAATCCAGACTCCCTAGCTAAGTGTGACAAATAATTCAGGCTCCTACCTGAGCCCGCTTTGGAAATCTTGCTTCTGAGTACTTCCCTACCCCAAACTAGGCTGGAGTCAAATAGGTGCCCATTTTGTCTCCTAGCTCAGCTGACTGCTTCTCTATTTTTGTGTCTTTGCTTTACTAAATCTCCTATTGAAATTCTCCCTCATCTCACTCTTTCTTTGAGAACCTACTTAAATACTGTTTACTTTGAAGATTTTTCATGAGCCCGTCACAGCTTGAATTTATCGTGGTTCTGCTCCTAATTCCCAAAGGAATGTGCTGTGTCCCTTCCTTAAGTACTCAAATCTTGTAGTTCTCATTTCAGTCACTTTGGTAGAGGGATTGCATCAATGGCCCCAAAGCTTTGCCCTTTTTGGTTTCCATGCTCTCTGCCTTGTAATCTTGTTGTGTCCTCCTACTCTGACTCCAGGCTTGACCAACGGGATATTAGTCAAAATGACATAGCAGAACCTTGCACGCTGAAGAATGAAATATGCCCCAATCACATTAGCTGAAGGCATCAGCGGACATCCAGCTCCTCCTTACCTCAATCCACATGAGTGAGCCCCACCAAGATCAACAGAGCAGCCTTAACAATATATAGATGACCTCAGAAACATGAACAAGCTCAGGTGAGAGCACTGAACACAGCCCAGATCACTTGAAACAATAAATTCATTAACTAAATGAATATTTATTACTGTATGCCACCGAAGTTTTATTATTATCATTATGCAGCATTATTGTGGCAATAAATGATTTGTGAAACTGTCAAACTCTAAGTGTCTTCATGCCACAACCACACCTCATTTACTATTGTTCCTACAGTATTTTTTGGATTTTCTTGTATATATGAGATACTTTTAAAAATTTTGTTGAATATAACACCTGACACTATAAAAATGCTAGAAGAAAACTCTCCTGGACATTGATGTAGACAAAGAATTTATAACTAAGACCTCAAAATCAGAGGTAACAAAAGCAAAAATAGTCAAATGGGACTTCGTTAATTTAAAAGCTTCTGTACAAAAAAAGAAACAATCAACAGAGTGAAGAGACAACCTGTTGATTGGGAGAAAATATTTGCAAACTATTCATCTGACAGGGGACTAATATCCAAAATATACACAGAGCTCAAATAACTCAACAGAAAAAAAGACAAATAATCTCATTAAAATGTGGGTAAAAGATATGAATATGCTATTCTCAAAAGAAAACATACAAATGGCCAACAAGAATATGAAAAAACACTCAGCATTGCTAATCAACAGAAAAATGCAAATTGAAACCATATGAGAAATCATCTTACCCCAGTCAAGCTCTCATTAAAAAGACAAAAAATAACAGATGTTGGCAAGGTTTCAGAGAAAAGGGAACTCTTATATACTGTTGCTGGGAAGGTAAACTAGTATAGCCACTATGGAAAACCGTATGGAAATTTCTCAAAAAACTAAAAATAGAATTGCCATTCTATCCAGTAATCCTATACTGGGTATCTAGCCAAAGGGAAAGAAATCAATATATCAAAGGAATACCTGCACTCAAATGCTTATTGTGGCACTATTCACAATAGCAAAGATATGGAATCAACCTAGAATTCCAACAATGAATGAATAGATAAAAAAAATGTGGTGTATATATACACAATGGAATGTTATTCAGCCATAAAAAAGAATGAAATTATGTCATTTGCAGCAAAAAAGATAAAACTGGAAGTCATTATCTTAAGTGAAATAAGCCAGGAACAAAAAGACAACTATGGCATGTTCTCACTTACATGTGGAAGCTAAGAAACACATGCAGTTGCAGAGTGGAAACACAGATAACAGGGACTGGGAAGGCTGTGTTGGGGGAAGGGGGAAGGGTGAAGAAAAGCGGATTAAAGAGAACAAACATACAGTAAGATAAAAGGAATAAATTCAGTGTTTGATAGCAGTAGGGCAACTATACTTAACAAAAATGTATTGTACTAGGGTGATGAACACCCTGAATACCTGACTTGATCACTATGCATTATATACATGTAACAAAATTTCTCATGTTCTCCATAAATTCGCACAAGTAAACAAGTAAAAAATAAAAACAAAAAATTTGTTGAGTGAGTAAATGACTAGTTTTTCATTTTAGAATACTATCTCCTTTACTTTCTCATAAAACCTTCTCTGACTCCCTGATCTCAAGAAATTTCTCTTCTTTAAATTCACGTTGTACTTACTGTCTTTACCAGCTATCTGTAATAAGCACATCCTACTTTATAATATTATTTATATATTTGGCATCCACTTTCTCACTTTAATGAAGAAATTTTTATATAGATTTCTACAACCTAATACCTAGCGTTTAGTGGATGTGCAAAAACATTTTGCATATCTTACTGTAAATAAAGGAAATAGTTGTTTTCTAAACTTGAACATATAAGAGTTACGCATTTACTTGTCTTTAATTTTTATACAGTTTGAGTCTTTAGAAAATAAGAAGGAAGCCAATATAAAATTAATGTCAAGTAGCTTTATAAAATTTACTATGAAAAGAAGATAATTTTTAAAAATTAAGAATTCATAAATATGTTTTTGAGCTCTGCATTGTCTATTTAAAGCTTCTAAAATAATGCATCTGCAATCTACTTGCTGAATTTTTTTGTCTGTGTAGCCAGTTAAAAACAGAAATTGTCTTTATACTTAAATCTTATTATTGCCTCTAAAATTTTACAACCCATTGAAAGGAAATCATTTTCTTTAAAGTCATTCTCCTTAGTTACAGTATCATTTGATGGTTTTCTTGCTTTGGTTTCCAAAACAAGAAGTCCGAATGTCTCCATCTCATGTGATACAGTTAAACAGGTGACACTGTAGCTCTCAGAAGAAAGTGATATAAGATCCCTGTCTCTAACCTCTAGCTAAAAGCCTATGACCTTCTCCAACAACAAGTGCTGTGGGAGCAAGTAACTGGATTGTTGCTGACCCAAACCTTGCAGCCTGGAAATATGGTAGCCTAGCAGGAGACGTAAACTGCTGAGGGCCTTCCAGATAGCTTCAGTGAAGCATGTGATTGTTTGCACAATTAGGATGGTTTTAGCTCACTCTTCAAATCCAAAGCCAAGGTTAAAATGTGCATGCCTCAATATTTTTCAGATATTTTAAACAACACATGCAATCAACTTGTTTTTGAAGACCGTGGAAGCTCTAGTCACATGATTGACTTTCACTCAAAGAAATATCACAGCGCAGCTCATCTTCACTGCATTCTCAGTGGTTTATTTTTAAAGAGAGTTGTTTATATCTTGCAGTGTTCAGTAAAGTGAGAAGTAAATTTAGAACTTCAGCAAAGTGAGAAATAAACTTTGAACTATAGTAGAGTGAGAAATAAACTTTGACATTCAGTAGAGTGAGAAAAAAACTCTGCACTTCCTTTCTTTAAACATGGCCATGTAGTGTTTTTTATGCAACCATCAAATATAGACATGGTGCACCTATAATTTGCAGTGTGCAGTTAAAAATAAAAGTGCCTACAAAGCATCTTAATCATATATTTTTTTTAAAAAAAATAATCCGATACTACAAACAAAATCTTGAAGGAATAGTGTATAAAAAGGTTCAAGATCTAATCTGAAGGTTGTGGAATGCATAATGAAGTGGAACAGATTATGCAGTGAATGTATGACTAACATTGAAATATGGATAGAAATTCCTTTCATCTGCAACACACTGCAGAGGAAGTTTTTCATGCATAATAATTTTATCGAGCTATCTTATTTGTAATTTTATTTTATGATTTCCACTACTGGAATCTTTTCAAGAGAAACTAATCAGTGTTGAGAAAAACAAAAATCTGTTTATTCTCTTTCTCTTTTTTCCCCCTCTCCACATAGATAGTTTTGTTTAAGAAACACTTTCTCAGGAATTCCTGTAGATATTTAGCTTTCTTCATGTTCTCTCAGAGGAAAAGTACATATTTCAAGGCATCTGTCAAATCTATAAATACAATGGAACAGAACTTTATTGAACAGAAATGATGCTCATTTAAGGTGAGAATATCTTTTTAAATTCTGGACTTCTTACAGATGCCTATTTTGAAATGCTTTATTTTATTTCAGTGAAATTTCATATTTTAAGCAACTTGTATATCTGCGAATTTCGATATTCTGGCAGGAATTTATCATATTGAAGTGAAGAATTGAGTTAAAGCAGCAGAAAATAAGTAACAATAACAATGAATTTTCAAAGCAAGAGTTAAAATATTATACATAGAGACCATAGTTCAAATAAGATCAAAAGATGTCCAAATTTGATTTTCAAATAAGAATTTACTAATATGTTGGTAGTAAACATTTCAAGTTTTAGTGGCCAGTTGAGGAAAAGGATATATTGTATTTATTTTTAATCCTGGGAACTTTTCTGGGACTAAGTTATTATAAAATATCAACCAGTTTTAACAGTGTGAGCCAACATTATATAAGGGAGTTTCTCATAATGATGAAATATCCTCGACGCCATCTATTTTATGATTTAACTGTGTTAGATTCCAGAACCAAATTCTAAGAGGAAATAATAGTTAAAAGCAACAGTAGGATTTGTTTAAAATATGTCTTTTATCTTTTCACGATGTACACTGAGAACAAGATCTATTCTTAAAAGATGAAAGTAAAGAAGCAGAAATGAGCCAAAACCTATTAATATGATGAGTACATCTAAATTTTAGCAGGGACAGAAGAGCTGATTCACTTCAAGTTTAGTTAAATAATTATTTTAAGGACTCACTGTCCTTTCTGGGAAAATGAACTGTGCAATATCAAAAGCTCTCATGATGTGAAAAATTAGAACAGTTATGAATGTGAATTAAATTCTATTCATAAAATACAGGCTCACTTACTAAATTACGTGAGGCACATTAAGTGCTTATTTAGCATTTTACAGTTAGCAACGTTGTGCTGAAATCATAATACTCACTTATCTCTATTAGACAGGTGTCTCTTGGCCATGGTAATTGCCAAACCTAATGCAGGTTGTATATTATAATCATGAGTATGTTTAGCCACAGTTGCCTTTGACAAGGGGAGGGAGAAGGTAAACAAATAGAGAACTTGCTGTGAATTTTGGAGAAACTACTTTCTGGATAACCATCAAAACGTTTTGAGGAGGACTGAGATTTGGAGTCTGCTGTGTGCACTGATAGCCAGAGCTTAAAATAGTTCCTGGAAAATAGTAAGAAATTAAAAAAAAAAAAATTGGGGAATGAATGAATCATAGCAATACAAAAAGTTGACAAAAGAATAACAACTCATTTGGAAGATCTCTTTTTTAATTTTGAGATTATTAAAAATATGGATATAGTTAATTATTATGTTTTCTCTTAATTACTCCATTGATTAGGTTGAAATGAAGATGCCAAGAAGGAAAATCTATTTATGCATAGAAAAACCTACGTATTAAGTTGTGTTTTCGTCTTCTGCAATACATCATGTCATCTTATTTTTTTTTAGCTTTTTTTTTTATTTCAGCATAATATGGGGGTGCAGATATTTAAGTTACGTGTGTTGCCCTTGCCCCCCCCCAGTCCAGGTTTCAAATATGTCCATCCTATTGCGTGGTGCACATTGCACTCTTTGTGTACACATATACCCGTCCCCTCCTCCCTCCTCCCCCCTCCCCCCTGCCCAATATCT
>CAUYSK010112129.1:0-18395 GCA_963575035.1 Avahi laniger
GCTAGAGTGCCATGGCATCATGCTAGCTCACAGCAACCTCAGACTCCTGGGCTCAAGCGATCCTCCTGCCTCAGCCTCCCGAGTAGCTGGGACTACAGGCATGTGCCACCATGTCCGGCTAATTTTTTCTATATATTTTTAGTTGTTCAATTAATTTCTTTCTATTTTTGGTAGAGACAGGATCTCGCTCATGCCCAGGCTGGTTTCGAACTCCTGAGCTCAAACGATCCGCCCGCCTCGGCCTCCCAGAGAGCTAGGATTACAGGCGTGAGCCTCCACGCGCGGCCTAATTCCCTTTTTTTTAAACTCGCCGTGGTTGCCCGAGACAGGAGACTGCTGCAGAAGTCCTGCCAGATCGTGGCTGGGAGTAGGGGAGAAGCAAGAGATGGTCGGATTTGTGATATATTTTAAGACCAAACTCACAGGATTTGCTGATAGAAGTGCGATTTAAAAAACACAAAACAGGGCCTGGCGTGGTGAGATAGTACACAGTAATACTGTTTTTAAAAGCTTGGCACTGAAGTCATTTGTGAGCCTGGGGCTCTGTTTCTCGGACAAAGCCAGAACCAGCCAGAGCAGGGGCAGCCTCAGGCAGCAGGTGGGAGTCTGAAGAGCACTGCCGTGGGGGCGGGGAGACAGGGCGGGAGCAGGACAGAGGGTTCAAGTTCCCTCCTCGATGCTCGTTGTGTGACCTTGGGCAGGTTCCTTCACTTCTCGAGACGCAGCATCCTCATCTGGGAGATGAGCACAGCAGTAGTGCTTTGTCCTAACATTGCCGTGAGGACTAAAAAGAGACAAAGTAGGCAAAGCCTGCAGCCCACTGCCTGGCACACAAAGTCACGCTGACGCATAGTGGCAGATGTTGCTTTTGTTGTTGTAGCTGTGCTCGGGGGTGGGTCAAAGGGTGTTAGTTGGGTGCTCTTGAAGAGCAGCTACCTTAGCATCGGGCACCCTAGCACGGGTGGGACTCCCACCCCGGGCGAGTGCTGGAGAAGCTCTCAGGTCACCTTCCTCCAGCCTTCTTTGCAGGTGTCCTGCAGTTCAGCACCTTCATTAACACCTTGTTTCTCCAAGCAGAAGACAATTCCAATCTCAGCTTCCTCAAGGCCCAGGGATGAGGCAGAGATGCTTTCTCCGGGAGGTCAGTTCCCTCCGTCCCTATAAGCGAGCCAGACTGGAAGCCAAAGTGTAAGGAGGAGGCTGTCTGGTGGGCAGGGGAAAGCAGAGGGATCGAGGCTATTTTACTGAATCTCGTCTCTTCCCCTTTCCCTTGATCAGGGCTGAGGACATGGCCATCGTACATGGCGGGGCCAGGTAGGAGGACGTGACCTGTGTGGGCAAAGGCTGAGTTCCTGAGGACAAGTTGAGGATACTGGGACGTGGTTTCTCACTGTCAGAGAAGAGAACAACACTGCCTGTGGAAAAAGAGGACAGACTAGAGTAGACCCTGTGGGGCTGAATTGGAATTGAAGACGTTGGTGCCAACTCATGGTTTTCAAAAACATATAGGTAGAGCCGGGCGTGGTGGCATGTGCCTGTCGTCCCAGCTACTTGGGAGGCTGAGGCGGGAGGATCACTTGAGTCCAGGAGTTCAAAATCAGTCTGGATAACGTAGTGAGACTCTGTCTCAAAAAAGAAACAACAAAACAAAACAAATATAGAAATGTGTATATGGAAATTGATATAGATGCGGGTATGTATCTACACACACACACACACACACACACACACACACACACACAGTTTCCTGGCTCTTCCTAGCTAGAAGGAAACAATGATAGCCCAGTAGCAATAAGCTTGCCCAGCACCCAGATTTTGGTTCTTTATTACCCTTCTCCACTCAAAGAACTAAAACTCATTATTGAAATTGCTGATTCCAAGGCTAGGGCAAGGAAGTTAAAAACCGAGCCTGGAACATCTTGTGCCAAAGGGAAGGATGTGCACAAAATGATGTCTGTATGTCAAAGCGATATAGCAGTCAACTGAATGAACTCTCAATAGTCAAAGCCCAAACCGTTCGAGCATTGTCTACGAGCTCCTAACTGGGATTCCCAGATCTGCCTGATGCCTGCTTTTCCCGGCGTCTGATTCTCTGGCTCTTTCTTGGATGCCATGAGCTCCTTAATGGCTTATTGAGTATTAGATAGAGAACAGGTATGGCTGCTATAACAAAACCCAAAGATTGACAATGGCTAAACAAATAGAAGTTTAATTCTCTTGCACTTAGAAGTCTGAGCTGGTATGGCACCTCTGCTCTACTAAATCGTTAGAGACTCAGCCTCCTTCTATCTTTTTCTCTGCATCTTCAACACTCATTTTCTGCCTCATGGACCAATATAGCTGCTCTGCCTCTTGCCAGCACACCCCTGTTCCAGCCAGAAGGACAAACAAAAAGAGGAAAGGGATGGGTATTTATCACGTCTGTTCCCATTCCAGTATCTAGAACTTAGTAACTAGATCATGCCAATCTGCAAGGAAGGCTGAGGGGGAAATGTAATCTATTTGGCCAAGAGACTTTGTACCTAGCTAAAAATTATTTTACCAACAAAAATTGGGGGACAGTTGGCAGTCTCTGCCACACTTGGCAATAAATTTCTTGTCTTGTGTTGAATAGAGTTGGATTTTTGTACATAGGACCAACAGGATACAGAAATACAGAAAAAGGAGACACTCACTTTTATTGACCATCTCCTGTATACCTGGCATATCACACAGATGTCTCTGAATCTTTATAGTGACTCAGTAAAGTACATTTTGACAGGTAAGAAAACCAAGGCTCAGAGAGACAAAGTGACTTGCTCCCAGTCACAAGCCACAAGTGACAGAGCTGGAGTTGCAACCCAGATGTCTGGGACCCCAAAGTTCAGGTTCTTTCCCTGGCACCGCACTTGAGGTGCTCCTTCTTCTCTGCCCAAGCCCCTTCTTCCCACTGGTGCTGGGAACACGCTGGCCATGCGATTCCGGCTCGTTTTTTGTGTGCGTTGGGTTTATCTTTGGTTGGCATCTCTGTCCTTTAGCAATGTTAATACCATCCTCAGTGACACACCTTTGTGCTTAGACAGCTGGGCTGTGACTGTAGCTACACCCTGATCTCACGATTAGAAATTAGGTGTTGGGACACACCCGGGCATCTCTCAGTCATGCATGTACTCATGAATAAGACAGCAATAGGTGCTTCCCTGGAGAAGCTCCCAGTGTAGTAAAAGACTTGAAAATAAATGTAAATTGAAAAGTGCTGAAATCCTGAGATAGAAGTATGTTTGGGGCAGAGGGGGACACTCAGGATGCAGGAGTTAGGAAAGCCTTCTGAAAAAGAAGATATTTGGTCCACGCATCTACTGAAACACTATGCTCATGTTTGTGCGTCTGTGTGTTTCCCCTACAGAGAGTCCATGCTCTTTATAGGTTCTCCAAATGATTGACGGCTCATCAGCTAGAGACTCCGAGCCAGAGGTTGAGAAGGCTGTGGGGCCAGGTGTGAGGATGGAATGGCAGTGAGGTGGGCAGAGGGGCAGCCAGCAGGAAAGAGCTTGGAGACACAAGGGGGGCAAGGGCCACTGCTCAGAGGCTGGCCTGGACTTCACTCTTAAGAGCAATAGACAATTATTGCCTAGGTGGAGTCTCTGTTTTATCCATGGCCTATGTCACGTAACCCTCAGAGTTCTGGTCTGTCTCACAGTGTCCCTTAGGCACCATGAAAACACAGAGAACTAGCTTCCTGCAAACATCAGGGGATGCTTCTCACAGGAGACCTAGCGGGTCTTGAAGCATGGATAGGAATTTGCCCAACTAATGTTTCAGTCAGAAAGACTCTTTGAGCTTTATAGAAATCCCCCCAGAGCTGTCTTAAAGCCAGTGGTGTGCTTATAAATGTTTAATAACAGCTCTTAGGCTGGGATACCTGATTGGTAGCAATTGCCAATTGCTGTGGTGTAAATACTGCCCCCATGGCTCATTTCAAGCTACCAATGTGATGTCACTGAAGAAATACGCACAATTGGCTCTCACGAGCCAGTGTGAGTCCGCTCCAGCACACCACTGCTTAAAACTCATTTATTATAGGAATAAAAGGGTATCTCATGGGACCCAAGATGAAAGATGAAGCTGGATCTCAGGATCAGACTAGCAGCAGGAGCTGAGTGCTTTTACGACCCTAAGCCCATCTTCACTCACTCTTTTCATTTGCATTTCTCTGTTCTCACTCCTATTGTGACAGATCAGCTTTCTCTGCTCCCCAGTCCATGGAGCAAAGAATTGCTATTGCCAAGAGTTTCCACGTTTTCCTGTTCTCCTGACAGGAAAGAATCCACACTGAAGCTCAGCATCTCTTAGTCCCAATTTCAAATTCCCTGGAGAAGGAGCCCATTGGCCCAGATTGGGTCAGGTGCCCAATCAGCTATGACTAGAGGGCAGGATGCTGTACAAGGACTGGACCCTTGGTGCTCTAACCACAGTGGGGCAGGGGAGTTTTAAAGGTAACCAGAGAAAAAGAAAGCAAGATTTGAGTAACAACTCATTAGGTATCTTGACCAGCAGAAATGAGAGAAATTAATCATATACTATTTCATGCTGTCTCCTATAGTCTTTTGAACTATCCATCCAGGGAGTCACTAATTTATTCATTTATGTATTCATTAAATAATGCATTCAGCATTAATTTGACATTTATTGAATATATATGCTATATTAAAAACTATGTGGCGGGTCAGGCGTGGTGGCTCACGCCTGTAATCCTAGCACTCTGGGAGGCTGAGGCCGGTGGATTGTTTGAGCTCAGGAGTTTGAAATCAGCCTGAGCAAGAGCGAGACCGCGTCTCTACTAAAAATAGAAAGAAATTAGCTGGACAACTAAAAATCTATATAGAAAAAATTAGCCGGGCATGGCGGCGCATGCCTGTAGTCCCAGCTATTCGGGAGGCTGAGGCAGAAGGATCGCTTGAGCCCAGGAGCCTGAGGTTGCTGTGAGCTGGGCTGACGCCACGGAACTAACTCTAGCCCAGACATCAGATTTTTACTCTGTCTCAAAAAAAAAAAAAAAAAAAAAACTAAGTGGGGATAAAAATGAAGGGCAAGATGAATAAGATTTAGCCGCTGCCCTCAAAGAGTTTGCAATCTGGAAACCAGGCAAAACCAGGCAAAGCATCCATGACACAGCATGGAAGAGCCTTGCAGGAAGTATGCAGGAAGTGCAGATCCCCAGAGGACTACCACGGGAGCCATGATGGGCAGCCTCCAAGATGGCCCTGGGGTTCTTGCCTCCTGGTATTGACACTCCTGCACAGTCCCCTTGCACGTTGCATCAGGGTTGTTCTGTGTGGCCAATAAAATAAGGTAGAAGTGATGATACGAAATTCTCACATTAGGTTATAAAGGACCATGGCTTCCTTCTTGGGTACTCTCTCTCTCATTCTCTTGGGTCACGCACACAGGAGGAAGCCAGCTGTCGTGTCACAAGTAGCCCTAATGGAAAAGGCCCACATGGTAAGGAAACGAAGCTTTCTGCCAATAGCCACATGAGTGAGTTTGGAGGCAGTTCAGCCAGCCCCAGTCAAGCCTTCAGATGAGACTACAACCCTGGCCAACGGCTTAACTGCAACCTCATGAGAGAACCTGAGTCAGAATCATTCAGCTAAGCCACTCTCAAATTCCCAACCCTCACAAAAGATGGGAGGTAATATATATTTGTTATTTAAGCTGCCAAGTTTTGGAGTAATCTGTTAATAGATGACTAATGCAGGTGGCAATATTCAAGGTAGATCCTAAAGGCTGAACTCACCACAGAGAAACAAAGACAGACATCAGGATGTTATAGCAATGCCACACGCAAAGCTGAAGACGAGAACACGCAGGACGTAAGCGGGGCATGGTGAGTACCTTGGTGTGGCCAGAACTTGAGCTGGCTTGGAGGATCTAGCAGCTGGGGCTGTTAAGATGGGCCAGGCCAGGAGAAGGGCTATGGGTCCTTTATCAGCTCAATCAGCGGTTTCAAACCTTTATGAGCACCAGGAATCCTTACTTCAAATACAATCTTATACAAAAAGCCAAGCTGTGAAGGGAGAAAAGGGCAGCCCAGGCTGGAGTTAGAGGGATGGAGTTGGAGCACTGTAGAGTTTGTCCTTCTTTCCCCCTCTCTGTTTGCTTCTGTACACATAGACCACCCTGGAAGGATTCTCGGGACACTGCAACATGGTGGCAGACAGACAGGGGAACTGGTGGCTAAATGGGTGGGATTCTCCATCTCTTTTTACTATATTTCTTTTTGCATTATTTTGCACTTTAAATCATGCACATTATTACTTATTCAAAGAAGTAAAAGAGAAGTAAACAAAATTAAAGATAAAATAACAATAGCAAAAGCCCTTAGGTGGAAAACCCAGGAAGGTTTTTAAGCAGGGTAGTTCCAGGATCACAGGACATTGCAGAAAGTTCCCTCTGTCTGCCGTGGAGAACTGTCAGGAGACTAGAGGTGGGGCAGACAGGCCCCAGAGGTGCTGCAGGAGAGGAGATCAGCCCCAGCTGGACACCAGGCCTGGGCCGCAGAGCCTGCTCCCCAGGACTGGCCCGGCTCCCGCCTCCCTCTCCAACTGCTTGGAGAGCTGCTGCACAAGTCTGCCCTTGTGCTGTCCCCATGGATCTGCACTGGATGGGGAGAATGGCCATCACAGATGCCCTGCCCTCTGCGTCTGTAGTGTTCCCTCTCTCATAGCACACCCAATCTGGCACTTCCTGGGCCTCACCCTGCCCCTTCTCCCAGGGCGCCCCTACTCCTGAAACTTGGAAGTAGAATGTGACACCTGGAGGCCAAGCTGGGTCCCCACCCCCCACAGTGATTGGTCCTAGGAGAACACATGACCCTGCGTGGGCCAATCAGAGTCCACGGAGGAGAACTTTGGGACTTAGGCGCAAGCTGTGGGAACAGGTGCATTCTCTGCACTTACCAGCAAGCTGGAGCTGCTGGCGGCAAGCTCGCCTCCGTTTAGCGAAAGCCTGAGGAAGCATACAGCCACTGCGGAGGACAGCAGAGGCTGAACGTGGACGTGGAGGGGGACTTCTGACAGAGTTTAAGCACTGTGCTTAATGCACTTAATTTTTGACTTAAGCCAGCAAGCGATGGTAGCTTGGTCTGGGTTCCCCAGAAAGCAGCGCCCGAGAAAGGCCTATTTGCTAGGCCTCTGGGAGCGCGAGCCCTGAGAGCAGCAAGGAGGGACAAGGAAGGGAGGTGAGAGGGAGCCACAGTCAACAGGAGGAGGCTCCACCTGCAGGATCACCCTCTACACGCGTAATGTCACCTCCCGGCAGTCCATCCAGGAGGAGAGGGGAAGAGCGTACCCAGTTCTCCCATCTGCGCTGGCCAAAGGTTTCCTCAGTGGGGCAAGAGCTCCCCACAGGTTGCGGGCAGATAGCTCTGTAGGGGCCACCAGCTGCGCTGGAACTTACAGTCTTGGGCGGGGGAGGCGGGGAGGGGAAGGTAGGGACTAAACCGGGAACTGCGAGGCGGTGAGTGTTTTGAAGGCACAGTACAGGAGGGCAGGAAAGGTCCTCTAAAGAGGTGGCGAATCCAAAGGACCCGGAGGAAGAGCAGGGGTCAGCCTGGCCAAGGTGGCGCCATCGGGAAGGACCTTCGGGGACAGAAGACAGCATGAGGGCGCTCGGAGACCGGGAAGGGCAGATGTGCTCGGGGAACTAAGCAGGCCGGCATCGCTGCGGCACTCACAGCAAGGCAGGCCAGGGAGCATTCATGGAGCGCCCAGTACATACGCACGTGGCCCCCTATTGTTTGAGCTGCCCTGCCCGTCCCTTTTTTTCTGGGAATTGTGCCTTCTTCCTTCCTGCGCTGGCACATGGTTACCATAGGAACAACCTAGCGCCTAAGGTTGGACCACACCCCTCTAGCCACAGTTGATTGGACGAGAGGTGAACACCTCACGGAGGCGGGACCAGTCAAAGCCTCGGCCCCTGCAGACTGGGGCCCAGAGAGCGATCGAGACTCTCCGTGCAGGGCTGGACAAGTTGCAGGTTGACTCGGGAGATGCTGGCAGCCAAGTTTTCAGCCCAGTGGATCAGGAAGCAATGAAAGACGTTACTACAGAAGTGTTAATGAGACAGATCCTAGACGTGAGGAACTGCGAGACAGCCTGGTTCCTGGTCATCCTACACGCGGCTGCACCCCTGCCCTGGGGCTCCTTGAAACAAAGCCCCCTTGTTGCCTAAACTGCACCCAGTGGGTTTCCATGTGATTTTTCAAGGAAACATGTCCTAACTAATACCTTGCCAAGTGCTAGAGCCTTCTACATGCATTAATATGGCAGGGTCTCTGCCCTGAAGAAGGTCATAAACCAACTGTAGAGACTGACATATACACTAAACATTAACTACAGGGTGATAAGTGCTATAATAAAAGTTTGTGCAGAGCTGGGGGAGGTTGTGCAGAGATAAATTAAGATAACAGATGTAAAAGGATTTTGGTGTTATGTAAGTCCCCTATAATTATACTTATGAAATTCAATTGCATGTCTACTTTTAATTTTTTTTTCTACTTTTAATTTAATCGAGCACACAGCCACTTTACTTTCAGAGTGATGCTATTTTATAAGGCAGTGTCAGCCTGTTATATGGCAATGAGCAAATTATCCAGGGCCTCATGCTTTTATTTCCTCATCTGTGTTTGGTGAGTGAATGTATAAATAACCTTCCAATTTCCCAAAGAATTAGGAAACATTTGACAGTCTGTCCTTGCTGCTATGTTGGGATTTTCTACCCTTTCTGCGCTGCCTGCATCAACCTCTCCTTGACTCCAGGAAATGAAAAGCCTGCTGACTCACTAAAATAAAATCTTGTAAGTGAATCACTGATTGAGAAGTTCGCTGATTGACATGCCATTGCCATGTTAACCGCACCATGGTGACATTATGTCTGGAGAGAAGGTGTGACCGTTTACATCTATACAATCTTCAAAATCATCCCATCCAAGGACGCTTCGCAATGCTCAAGTAATTTATGAAAGCACAATGATATCTTATTGAGAAATACCTCCCTCCACCCTCACCACAGGCAGGCACCTGTTTATTCCTGCTGAATTCTAGAAGGTGGAGATAACAGTGCAAGCATAGCTTAGAAGCACCCTGGTGTATGGGAACGAGGTGGGCTTTGGTGTCAAGATAACCTAGGTCAAATCCCAGCTCTACCGGTTGCCAGCTCTGTGATCTTGGGCAAATTGCTTAACCTCCTGGAGCCTCAGTTTCCTCATCTGTTGAAGGAAGGAGAAGACACTGACAAAAGATGAATGGGGTGGAGGGCACAGTGGAACCAGGCAGAGCTACAAGGACTGAATGAGAAAAGGTGGGCAAGCATAACTGAGCAGAAAATGGAGCTAAATAACTGTAGTTTCTTCTCCTGTATCCTGGACTGAACTGGGTTTTCTGGGAAAGGCTGGGAGGGCAGGATTTCCTTCCCAGCCCAGGTAGTCTCCTAGGGATCAGAATCTGATCAAGTCAATCACATTTCATGAGAATGATGGGTTTCTGGAGACTCACATCGCTTAAAACTCAAGAATAATTTCTCCATAAGAATAACTCTACATTCGGGGGTGAGATCTTCAGAGCACAAATTCTACAACCATTGTGTTATTGTTGTGCTTTCATTGAGCCTTTGCTCTCTGCACTACCTCCAATATCTTGCAGAATGCTCTCACGCGTAACTGAAAGCAAATGCTATCACAGTGACTGGACTTCCGCATAGCACTTTGTCTCAGCTAAGCTCTCTGTAAAAGCGATTGCAACATTGCTGTGTTTTCCAGCCAGAGCACTTACGAGGCCACTTGATGAAACTCCAACACATGTTGAAGTCCCCACACACTCACGTAAAGGACGTTATAGTTCCCACCTCACTGGGAACCCACCTAGGTTATCTTGACACCAAAGCCCACTGACTCAGGATAGCATATTTCTGTTTACCCGCTAGAGTGGTGCCACCCTGTGGCAACATCATGAACTAGGTACAATCTGGAGGCCCACCCGTTTTGAAATGAAGGGACTCTTGATTAATTTTTTAATTGGACAGGCTTCTTTATTTCAATTATGGGGCATAATATGAGGCTTTATTCATATTTTTAGATTATAGTATTTCAGATTTCCACAGTTCAAATTCATATAAAATGTAACTGCACTATACATATTCGATTTACTTAAATCTTTTAACTCTAGCTTCAGGAGTTTGTTTAGAGTTTTCCCATCCGGAACATTTTTAGGAGGGCTACTAGATTTGGGGGTTAAAACGACACTGCGTGTCTGTCTAACGCACTTGTCTTTCTGTGGGCATTGTGTCTAGGTCACAACAGCCCTAGAAGGAGGGTGCTGTGGGGTCACTCCCATTTTATGGGGAGGACGCTGAAATGGATAGAAATTTAAAAGTTTCCCCAACATCTTGCAATTGGTGGCAGAACCAAGCTTGGATCTCCTGGTTACTAAAACCAATCTTCAGACAATGTTTATGTTTAAATTTTCAATGACTTAGTTGTCATTTCTTAATTTTTGTGTTACCTGTTCCTTCTAACCGTCAGGATGAATAAGAAATATGCAGGCTGTTTGAGACCACCCATCTCTACCAAAAATAGAAAGAAATTAATTGGACAGCTAAAAATATATATAGAAAAAATTACCCGGGCATGGTGGCACATGCCTGTAGTCCCAGCTACTTGGGAGGCTGAGACAGTAGGATTGCTTGAGTCCAGAAGTTTGAGGTTGCTGTGAGCTAGGCTGACGCCACGGCACTCGCTCCAGGCAAGAGATTGATACTATGTCTAAAAAAAAAAAAAAAAAAGATCATTCACACAGAAGTGTGGGGTGATGAGTCGGAGACTATTGAGACACCAAGTAAGAACACTATTTCTGAGACAACTTTAGAATGTCCAGGTGAGAAGATGAGAGCTTAAGACAGGAGTAATGCAGATGAGGGGGGGGAGGTATACAGGGAAGTTATGAGATATAATTTTATTAAGTTGTAAATCTTGTATCTTATGAGTTGCCTGAAAGATTTAATACACCATAAGAAGTAATTAGTCCAGCTTATTATTTAATTCCCATGTAGAAAATAGCTAGAAATATCTGATTTGAAATATAAAGCAAGTATTTTTAAATTGGTGATTATTTTTAGTTATCCCTTAGCATTTTAAAATTGGATCAATCATTCCATGCACACAGATAAGTTTTTGCTAGGAAAGGCAAAGGAGAGTGACCTGGCTAATGAGAACAGGTTATGGTTGGGACTGTGAAAGAATGTCCTTGCACATGGTAATAATCCTGATAGGAAGAAGAGGAAAGAAATGGAAAAGCCAGAAAATAGTACATGTGGTATATACCTAGTTACTTCTGGTGGCCAGAGATAGGGAGATTACAAATTAAAGACTAAAGATGACCCTCAAAGGGCCCAAATGGGGATTTGATTCAGAAAGATGGAGAAACATTTGGAAATAGGATAGGAGGCAGAAAACTGAGGAGTGTTCTACCAGAGAAGAAACCAAAGCTAAGATTGCAGAGAAAGTCCCAATTGCTAAGAAAAAACGAGGAATTTTCTCACTGTACTAATGTGTGTCCTCCACACTGAAAGATGGTGAGCAGTAGTTTACTATTAATGGCCCCTTAAGTTTATGAAATTTAAGGTGAGGCTTAAAGTGAAGAATAATACTCCAGCCAACTGTACTACTAAAGTAGAATACCATAATTAAATATACAAAAATGGGCTGGGCGTGATGGCTCACGCCTTGTAATTCCAGCACTTTGGGAGGCTGAGGCAAGAATCACATGAGGCCAGGAATTTGAGACCTGCCTGAGCAACATAGCAAGATCTTGTCTCTACGAAAAATAAAAAAATTAGCCAGGCATGGTGACGCATGCCTTGTAGTCCCAGCTACTCGGGAGTCTGAGGCAGAAGGATTGCTTGAGCCCAGGAGTTTGAGGTTGCTGTGAGCTAAGTTGAAGCCACGGCACTGTAGCTCAGGCGACAGAGTGAGACTTTGTCTCAAAAAAATTAAAAAAATAAATAAAAATTCACTCTTTAAAAGCACCTGTGTTTTCACTTGCATACATGTTTATTCTACTAATAGATCTTAGATTCTGTTACATTCTAATACTTTATTAGATGATGTTAATATTTCTTAAATTGGGACATAAGTACACTATATTATTAAGAAAAGAAGATCAAAATATAATGGATGTATAAAAGAAGTGAAGGGAAGAGTTTCAAAGTCAGCAGGAGCAAAAAAAACTCACCAGATAGGTTGAAGGAAGATAAGGTACCATAGGTATTAAGAACAGTATGTACAAAGGGACAGATATATGGAAAAGTGTGTTCAGAGAATTGGAAGTGAAGGCATTTTTTCCAGCACAAGTTTTTATCATAGTAATAGTTGGTTATTTTCTGAATATGATTTACTTCATGCAGTCCCCTAAGATGCAGTTAGGAGCTAGCATTCTCTCCAAGGGTGGGAGAAAAAAAACTGTTATGTTGCAAGCCACACAGCTGCTTTGTTTTAATGACTTTGTGCTTTGTTTGTTATAACAATGAACAATAAAGGTCAAAAGAATATGTTAGAGCCTCGCAGCTAAAAATAATACTGATGCTGAAGGGAGGAGAAAGGCCACTACTTTCAAACAAAAATTAGATGTTATTGATTAGGTTTTATAGCAGTAACCTTTGTAAACAGCACTACCTCCACAGCTTGACCTTATTAGCCATAAGTATACTAAGTTCCTTCTGAAACTCCTGTCTTCCACCAAATTATCTGAGCATTCTCCCCACCAACATCCTAATCAAATCATCTTCTACCAAGTGAGTTTAGAACTACAGTGAAGACTGAGAAGTTCATTCCTGCTGTTGTTTCTTTGCTATGTGGAATTAAAAACCAGTACTGTTCTGTTGTTGGTACAGACTTAACTAGATAGGCACTTGGGGTTCCCTGCGGTAAGACAGCTCCACTCCTGTACTTACAGGCTTTATCAAAGTGCTGCTCTGAGTGCTCAGCCTTTCCAATTTGTGTACAGCGCCACTTCCAAGGGGTCAGTAAGCCCAAACCTTTGTCCCCTTCCCTCTTCGGGGGTTTATATCTGACAGTTGGGTAACTTTTCATTTTGAACGTCAAAACTCACAGGGTCTAATTTCTCCTGTGCTTTGGACAGCAGGGCTAACCCCTTACTCCACCACCCTTTTGAAAGCGTCAAGGCTTTGATTAGATTGGCCACATTCGGTAATTCCAAACTGATTTTCTGGTATGTCTTCCAGTAAAGAAAATGTAGGGCTTCTCAGTGTACTTAGAGCTAGAAAAGAAACAAAACCACTTTGATTACTAGCATTCTTACAGAAAAAAATCATTTTTAATTGGCATTTAGAACACTCTTCAGCCCCTAACTCTCTCTACTAGGGGAGGGGGCATGTAAAATGTAGAACTTTTAAAAACCATGGCATTCCTTAAGATTGTAGATCTCAGCTTATAGTAGAATAAGTTGAGTTTAAGAAGACGAAGAGTGTAAGGTTGGTTGGAGAGAGAGGGTGAGAGAAGCTTACCAAATGGGCAAGATCATGAAGGGCTTTATATTCTTTGCTAAAGTGATTTGATTTTATCTTATAGTCTGTTGTAGTCAGTGAGGAACAATTAAAAGATTTTAAGCAGATTTGTATTTTAAAAAGATCATTGTGCAGGCAGTATAGTTGGGGATGAGAAGGTAAAGGAACTGAAGAAATAGGTTGGTTTTCTACGCTTTAGTTGTCTAGCCAAGAGATGTGGAGGACTCTGGCTAAAGCAATAAGAACTGGAAATGGAGAGGAAACAGATGAGAGAGAAAGACGTGGAATCAGTGGGATCCCATGAGTGACGGCAAGAGGAGGGTGTTGAATATCATACTCTTCCTAGATTGACTCTGGACAGATGATCATATCATTTGCCAGGACAGGGAATAGAGAAAGGAGCAGGTTTGGGGGAAATAATAAACTTAGTTTTAGACATGTCACATCGGATTCATTTTAAATTTGTAAAAATAATCATGGATAAAAGAAATAGTTCATACTTTTTACTCTGATGAAGAGTTTCTGATAACTATGTTTGCAGCTGGCCTATTGAAGAAATTATTATCTAAAGTGACTATTTTTCTATAATTTTCTTTGATGCAATAGTTATTTTAAAGAGAGTAACATGCTTTTTTTTAACTTTGGGATTTTTTCTTTCCTTGTTTATTTGGATACAGGTTTATGGAGAAATCTCCTTTAAACCAAGTTTCATGAACAGTGCTTTCGGACTAGAGTTTCTTATCTTATTATAATTGTGCTATTCAAAATGAAACAGTTTTAAAACTTTGTCATAGCCCAATAGGAAAAAAAATATATGATTAAAATTGAGAGATAGCCTGCAAAGAAAAGTCTGGAGGGTTTTTTCCCTCAGAAATCATTTATTTTTGTGTTTGTGCTTAATTTCCGAAAGTTGTGGGAGTTAGTGAAGCTTATGAAGATGCTGCCAATTGTCTCTGGTTGTTAACTAACTCCAAGCCCTGTGCTAACTGTAAGTCTCCAATACAGAAGAATGAAGGCTGCAATCACATGCAGTGTGCTAAGGTAAGAAGGTAAAGAGGATTTTGCATGCTTTGCAATTGGAATCTTAATTTAGTTTGATTGTCATTCCAAGGGAGAAATGTTGTAAGTATAAAAATCTTGTAAGGTTTCAGATAGATTCTAGGAGAGTGCATTTTATATTCTTTGTTGAATAATATAAGTGTTGATTTATATTACTAAATTTTATACTCACATTGAATGTTAAAAGTAAGGATAAGGATTTTATGGCATTTGGGCAGAAGATCAAAAATGCCTGACTCTTTGCCTGCCTATCATCTTCCCCAGTGAGAGTCTTAAGAGAGTGGTGTGTGTGTGTGTATACACATCATAATAGTAAATGAGGAGATCCCATCTCTAAAAAAATAAAAAATAAAAAAAATTAGCCAGGTGTTGTGGCACAGACCTATAGTCCAGCCACCCATTTGGCTGAAGCAGGAGGATCACTTGAGTCCAGGAGTTTGAGGCTGCAGTGAGCTGTGATTGCTCCACTGCACTCTAGCCTGGGCGACAGAGTGAGATCCCATCTCTAAAAGTAAATAAATAAATAAAAATAACAGCAAATGATAAATAAAGTGCTGCCTTACAAAGATCTCTTGCAAAGCTGATTTTGGAGCACACAGGTTAGACTCAAGGCCCAAATGAGGCCCCAGGCAATCCCCAAAGTCCAAATCTAGATAGTGTCTATGAATAGGTGTCTATACAGTTGGCCCTCCTCAACTGTGCGTTCTGTATTCTTGGATTCTGCGTCCATGGATTCAGCAAACCATGGATCAAAAATATTCGGAAAAAAAAAATTATGTCCATGTCGAACATGTACAGACTTTTTTTTTCTTGTCATTGTTCCCTAAACAATATAGTGTAACAACTATTTGCACAGCATTTACATTGTATTAAGTATTATAAGTAATCTGGAGATGATTTAAAGTATACTGGAAGATGTGCACAGTAATATGCAAATACTACACCATTTTATATCAGGGATTTGAGCATCTGCAGAGTTTGGTATCTATGGAAGGTCCTTGAACCATTCCCTCCACGGATACCAAGGGACAGCTGTATATGTGTATCTAACATAGGAACTGAAAGCAATGGCCAGGCTTTTTAGGTCTACTAATGAAGCTATCAATTAAACAAATAATTAATTACTATATTGAAAATAGAAGTGCCAAAGATCTACTTAGCTGAAAAATAATTAATATAAATAATTACTGTTAGAGGCCCAAAGGCTAGAAAGAAAATATAACCTCCTGACTTAGTGGCACAGAAAGAATCTACCATAAGCTTAAAACAAATATTCTGGAATATTTATATATAACATTTTATTAATCTGTGGCTACATTTGTGAATACTTTTGTTTTAAAATTATAATGATATTCTAATTTTTTTCCTTTTTCATTGAAAGTGTCATCCATGTATAAAAATACTCTTTAAAATTATTCAAAGGACAATGTAATTTTTTTCTAATTTAGGTTATAAAAGAAACCTAAATAGTTAAGAAGATTCCAGTAAAATACATCCATATCTCCTAAGTATTATTTGATTTCTAACTTTGAAGCTTAATGATCATTATTATTATAACTTGCAAATAAATGGCAGTTACCAGATAATTTTTGTAAGTCTATATTATTATAAAATTAACATGAATGAATTGGCTTAGTGAGGTAGTGATCAGGATTCCCAAGAGCAGAAAGAAAAACCTAGTGCAGTAGTCTGCGCAAAATACTCAGAAGTGCTTATTAGTTTAGCTAAGGATTGGACCAAAATTATTTCATCTACTGTACTCTTATCTTCAATATCCATATCCAGGTTTTTTTCTTTAGAAAATCTGATATGGACTACCTAGATGTATAAAGAAATATAGATTGACCATAAAAATGAGCAGTTGGCTACTGAGACAGAATCAAACACAGCACCTACCAGTAATAAACACTTAATAAGTATGTACTGAGTAAATGAATATTTACATGAGTTAATCAGGCTGATGCTATAAGGTAACCCAACCTAAACAGATTTTGCTTAAGCTTCTATTGCATTTAAAAGAAACATTTACTTACATGTTGTGTAAATGTAGTAAGTCTTATTGAACATATATTCTGAAGTGTTTGCATTGAACAATAAAAACTGAAAAGTAGTATTTTTTTTTTTTTTTTTTTTTTGAGGCAGAATCTCACTCTTGCCCAGGCTAGAGTGAGTGCCGTGGCGTCAGCCTAGCTCACAACAACATTGAACTCTTGGGCTCAAGCGATCCTCCTGCCTCAGCCTCCCGAGTAGCTGGGATTACAGGCATGTGCCACCATGCCCAGCTAATTTTTCTATATATTTTTAGTTGTCCAATTAATTTCTATTTTTTTTTTTTAGTAGAGACGGGGTCTCGCTCTTGCTCAGGCTGGTTTCGAACTGAAAAGTAGTATTCTTATTATGACATGGAAGACTTATCTAGAAGATAATAACCTTACTGCAACAAAATTTTATACTTTGAGTATTTTTTAATGTGTAAGTGGAATAACATGTCATGTGTAATTGAATCCGTGCTCTAATACAATGATTAAATCACAATATGCCTTTATTAGTGCCTTAGTGTTGATTATGATTCAGTAGGCAGTTTTTACTTTCTGATATCGAATGTGTTAAACATTTTTTAAAAATGACAAATTTGGTCCTCTAAAGAGAAGGTCATTTATTTTAAAAACACTCTTTGTCCTATTAATTTCCCTTTAGCTGATTTTCAGAGGACTATTTAAGTTTTGCATTCTTAAATAGTTTAAATTACTTATAGTAATTTTCTTCATCTAACTATGTAAAACTATGTGCTACAACTAAAATATAAAAGGTATTAAAATTATGTATTTTTTACTATCAAAAAATGTCATATTTGGCTTTTTTGTGAAAGTTTTGCCACTAATTCTGAGAAATCAATAAAGCTGCATTGAAGAAAGATACTTGTATCAAGTCAGGTACAAAGTTTGCTTACACCAGGAAGGAAAAGAATTTGCATACTGTCAGAGCCTTGAAACAAGTTCACAATTTATTGTCTAGGTACATGTTGTGAAGGGAACATATGAGAATAGAAACTTTATTAATTTCTCTGTCCAAGACATATCAGGGACAAAAAAACTGGTAAAGATATAGAAGACTTAAATACCATAATTACTAAGGTGTATCTGATTGCTGTATATTCAAACTATGTATCCTAAAAATGTGGACTGTGCCATCTTTTTAAGTACCCATGGAACATTCACAAAAAAATGACCACTGATAATCAAAACCTCAGTAACATCCCAGAAAATAGAAAATAGTACAAACAACATTCTCTCATCATAAGGTAATAAAATAGAAATTAATAATAAAGTTACAAAAGGTCTTTTCACACGAAAATTCTTAATCTCTCAAACAACTCAAGTAAAAAAGAGTTTTCTAGAAATTAAAGAATTTCTAGAAAATAAGGATAATAAAAATACTACTTTATCAGAACTTGAGGGCCATCTCTAAAGCCATGCTCAGAAATACGCATAGACTTGTTCACTTAAAGCAATACAAAATAAGCAATTTATTATGGATATGACTCAAAAATTTAGGAAAACAAAATAAACTTGAAGAAAACCAGGAGGAAGGTTTTGGGTTTTCTTTAAAGCAGAAATCAGTGAGTTAAAAACTAATGCAACTAGGCCGGGCGCGGTGGCTCACGCCTGTAATCCTAGCACTCTGGGAGGCCGAGGTGGGCGGATCGTTCTGAGCTCAGGAGTTCGAGACCAGCCTGAGCAAGAGCGAGACCCCGTCTCTACCAAAAATAGAAAGAAATT
>CAUYSK010112132.1:0-23474 GCA_963575035.1 Avahi laniger
GAGGAGGAGAGGGAGGAGGGGAGACAGGAGGGGAAGGCTGTCTACACTGGATGGTGCTCAGGGAAGGCCTCTCCCTGGGGGCGCCTGTGGCCTGAGCAGGGAGGGCAGGAGCATCCTGGCAGAGGGAGAGCTGGTGTCGAGGTCCCAAGGCAGAGATAAGCTCGGTGTACTCATGTGACACAGAGGAGGCCAGTGTGGCTGCAGCGGTAAGAAGTTCGCATCCATCCTCTCTTCCCAGATTCACCCCTTATTCATGTACAGATCTCTCTCTTCTTATCTGATGCTCATCTCATCAGAATTTCCATTTCCTCATCTGTAAATCAGGAATCCCAAACCTACCTCAGAATATACATATATTAGTATATGTGTATACATGAATACATTTACGTGCACTATTATCCTCATGACAACGCCAGTGAGGAATATTATCATCCCATTTTACAGAGAAGGGAACAAAGGCCAGAGGGTCAGTGACTGGCCCAAGTGGCGCGGCTGGTGGGCAGTGCCCCAGGGCAGGCCGGCTCCAGGGTCTTGGCTCTGATCACTTGCAAAGCTGCTCACTGCGGAGAAGCAACACGAGGACGCGTGCCCTGGCCCTTGGCTGGCAGCTCAGAGGACCATTTCCCTTCTTTCCATTCTGTCGGGATTCTCGGACGCACTGAATTTAGGAGACGCAATGACGCTGCATCTTTGAGTTCCCTTTCTTCCTTTACAGTGGAGGAAATGGACCTCAGAAAGGGCGAGCAACTTACAAAAAGTTGCACGGCGAAGAGTGGCAGAGGTGGGATGAGTACCCCATTCTCCCAGCTCCCCGTCCTGGTGTGGAGCGGGGCTGGAGCTGCGGCAGCTGGGTGGCCAAGGTGAAGGGCGTCAGTCAGAACCACACGATGCTTCCTAGTCGCCCTCCAGAGGCGAATCTGTGAATGACCAGCCTTCCTACAGCAGGGAGCTCCCTCCCAGAGCAGAATGCGATCACAGGAACGATTCCTATTTCTGGGGGCTTAACATGTTGCAGAGCCTGCCCCACCTCTCTTCACTGGTGTTTCATAAGATTTTAATGACATCATCAAAATACAGCCTCAGCATTGGGAGGGCTTGTTTCGTTTCAGGTCTGATTGTTCCATTGTGTTTGTGAATCCTCAGAAGGGCCCCTCAAAGTACCAATCCCGCTCACACACTGAGATGTCCCATCAAGGCAGCAGTGGACCCAAGGTCACGTGACCCTCGGCCCGGGCTCTCATAACACCCCTCTTGGCCTCAAAGTGGTGATTCTTTTCTCACTTTCATTTTATAGAGGAGGAAACAGGCTCAGGGCAGTGAACTGGGCTGCTCCAAGCCCTGCTCCAGCGTCCCTTTCCTGGCCTTCTGCTTCTCCCTGGGGGGCCCATGACATCCATATGCACATGCGTTGCTTTTTAACCCCTCCTCTTATAAACTTACATGCATTTTTCTTCTTTTATTTCAAAGTAGGGCAAATGGCAAAGACCTCGGCATTCAGAAACAAGTGCCAAGATTGTACGGTTTCACGAAAGGTTGTTCACGAGGGGCGGGGCAGTGTTTACAGCCCACCTGAGCTGTTCTGGTTTCCAACGTTCACAATCCAGCATGGATCAGGCACAAAGGAGGCTCCAAAAATCATGGAGCTGAGATTGCACCCCTGGTCTCTGACTTGAGAACCCACAGGCTCATCCCTTCAGGAGTGGCAGAGGTCAGAGAGACTCGGCAAAGGGTGGGTCCAGAAACATCTCACATCCAGGACTCCCCTCCCTCAACTGGAAAATTCCAACCTGCAGGCTGGCAGGAACATTCACGCAGAGTGTCTCACTCCTGCAACCTGCGGCCATCTGTCCCCGAAATGGGAGAAGCACGACAGCGATCGGGAAGAGGGAGGACAGAGAAGGTTGGCGCTCAGTCAACAGATCTGAAAGTCACGGGGAGGAGGGGCTTTCAGGCAGGGAGGCCCGGACTGGCAGGGGCCGAGCTCTCCTGCAGGGCAGAAGGGAGCCCAGCCCTCCAGGGCTCTCTGCCACCTGCGGAGCTGCAGCGCTGTCAACATTCCAACTCTCCACTTCTCAGAATCAGAAATCCTTCCAGTCCTGGAATTTCATTTTCTATTCGCTGAAGCTTTACATTTTAAAGAAATGAAATCTTACTTGCACAAAAGACAAGAATATTTATTCTCCTTAAGCAAAACAACCCCCTCAATCCTTACCTTTCCCACCCCCCTCGATCTCACGCCCCTTCCCAACTTTGCAGAGCTGACTGCTGTCATCTGTTTGGAGTGGATCCTCCCAGAACTTTTTCTGTGCATTTATCTACATATATGTGCCTATAGAAAATATAAAGTATCATATGGACCCTAAAAAATGGCATCATGCTATGACATTTTGGATTTTTGGTTTTTTTTTAGAGGTGAGGCGTTGTCCCAGCTGGAGCGCAGTGGCCACTCACAAGCACAACCATCGCACGCTGCAGCCTCGAACTCCTGCACTCGGCGATCCTCCTGCCTCAGCCTGGGACCACACTGCACCTGGAATATTTGGAAAATTTTTTAAAAGATTTAAAATACACCAAAAGGCATAAAGATGACTACGTGAGCTCTGATGTACCCACCACCCACTATAAGAAACAGAA
The DNA here is from genome assembly GCA_963575035.1 of Avahi laniger. Lineage (NCBI taxonomy): Eukaryota > Metazoa > Chordata > Mammalia > Primates > Indriidae > Avahi > Avahi laniger. The sequence continues at coordinate 2,635 of CAUYSK010112132.1, forward strand.
CACGATGAGTCTGATGGAAGCCCCTGGGTCACTGCTTCTGTTCTATCCCCTCCGCCCAACACCACAGCAAACTCACCCCGCACCGAACCTTTCCTGTGCAGTTCTCCTGCAGAGATTGGGATCCACAGAAGACGGAAACACTCGTGCACGTTTTTAAACTTTACATAAGTAGAATCACATTGCATGTCGTTTTCTGCGACTCTTTCCCCACTCAACACCATGTCTGGAAGACTGAATCATGGACTCTCTAATCCCCGGACTCTTAGATGCTGAGTTTCCCAGTCACAGGCTTTTCTAATCACAGACGTGGGCTTTAGGAGGCTTGTTTTGTTTCAGGTCTGATTGTTCCATTGTTCAGGTCCAAGGTCCCATGGGAGGGACCTCGCAGGCAGGCCTGTACAGGCTCTCCTGACACCTCTGCCCGCCCCCGCCTCACGTGCAGGCAGCTGACGACGGGAGGGAGCCGTCAGAAGCATTCATCTTTGGAAACGTGTGTGGGCTTCTGGAAGCTTGGCAAACACCCACCTCTGCAGCACAGCAAATATCACTGAGGTGTCCTGTCCCCTGTCTTGGGGGAGAAGCTCAGACCCCGGCGCCGTAACAGCTGAGCAGCAGTCCCTGACATGCCCCTGAAATGGAGCAGCTGCTGCGTTTTGATGCTATTTTGGAGCTCTGGCCAATGGAGATCTGGAAGCCACGAGGGCTGGCATGGGTCCCCGCTTGCCGCCGTGCCAGGCTTGCTGCTGAGCATGCCAAGGACGGCCCTGGTCCTCGGAGCCTACTGGGGCCGTGATGAGTCGGGGAGCTGCGGTCCTGCAGACACACCCTGCAGACACACGTGCTGGGCCACGCCGGCCGGAGGGAGGCGGCGCGGGAGACAGACGCGGATGCTTCGGCCTCTGCAGGACTCTGAGTCCTGCTCCCCAGAATGTGCCTGCAGCGGCTCCTAAGCTTCTGAGCCTCTACTCAGGACCCCACGAGAGGTCCCTGCGAGGTGGATGGGAGGTGACCGTGAATAAGAGGAAGTGTCACCCAGTGCTGGCCGTCCTGAGACCAGTGGGATGGAGCAGCCTCGGACGCTAAACCAGAGACCATAGGTGCCCGTGCGCAGAGACAGAGCCCAGGGATGTGGGCTCCCTGTCTCACTCAGTGGGTGCCATGCTCCTCCTCCTCCCCCCCAAACCCTGCACCTTTTAGCAGGCAGTCTGGCCCGTGTAACAGAAATGTAGTCAAGAGCAGGCGCCTCCTCTGCCACCTGCTGTGGGACCGATGGCCCTACCTCGGCCCCTCCTCTAAACCTGGGGCTTGCGGGGCATCTACCCTCCTCCAGGTGCGGGCTGGGTGAGTTAGCGCCTGCAGCAGTCAGACCTGGCACCGCAGCGCGCTCTGGCAGTGTTAGCACTGCTGTGGCTGCTACTGTTCTGGGGCCGGGCTGGGCTTCTGGGAAGTGCGAGGAAGGAAGTTCTTCCCGAGTTAGGGAGCCTGGCAGGGCACGGCTGGTGTGTTCCTCTCGTGGCCGTGAGGCTGGAGTGGGAGTGGGGGTTCTCCCCAGGCCTCCCCCCGGCCCCCACTTCTCACCCTTCCTGTATTCATATTGGCTTAATATTTTTCTCTCAATTTAAAATAATTTTCACTTGTAATTGTAATTTGTGTACTCTATGCACTAGTCACTTCCCTCCATCAATAAACTTTGAAGTAAGTATGACTTCGAGAGGAAAAACTACTCCCCCCGAGGCCTTCATATGGCCCCAGGCGTCTGAGTACCCCAACACAGGAAGCCCGGCACCGACGTGGGGCTGCCGGGCCTGCAGCGCTGGGCGGTGTGGACTTACAACGTGGTGTTGGGCTGAGGGACCAGCCAACGTGGCCTGCTGGCTGCCGGGCTCTAGACCCTGGGCCCTGGCCTTCCCTACCCACAGAGCAGCACTCACTGTCCACCCACTTACTCCGTAAAATGCTGACCAATGCTTGCTCAGCTCAGGCCCAGGCCACGCAGTGGGGGTGCAAAGGTGAGAACAGGCCCCATCTCCTGCCTGGCTGGCCTTGAGCCCCGTGGGGGACAGCCAGCACTTGCCCTGCCCGGCCGAGGCCCCTTCGATCTCTGTGGCACAGGACTCAAGTGGCCCCGAGAGGTAGCCCAGACTTTGCTGGTGTCGTTGAGAGAGAACATCCCAATCTGAACTTGAGCTTAAACCTGAGAGAGATGAGCCAGTGCTTTACACGGGGCTGCCGAGAGGAACAAGCCCGCGGGAGAGGGAAGCCAACGCAGGGGACACAAAACTGAGACGGGATAGACAGAGATTCCTGTGTCCTCCAAGGAGCCTCTGGAGCCAGCCACACCTGAAGCCTGAGGGTCGCGGCACCAACATTGCCATTTCATTTCAGCCAGTTTGAGGTGGGCTCTCTGTCACGTAACATCAAATGTTCTAATACAAGTACCTTTCAGTAGTTATAATACGGAGTGAATATTATAATAATTATGCTATGATATGACCGACTGTTTTAGTAGAAATGCACACAAAATAAAACTGTGTGAGAATGAGGGAAGGAGGGGCAGGTTCTTTGGGAAAAGGGCTATAGGAAAGGAAAATGGAAATTTCCTGGAGGCCAGGATGCTGAAGCAGGGTAAGTAGAAGCTTGTCAGGCAGGCAGTGCATGGATAGGCGACACTCGCAAGTGAAACGGCACATGCAAAGGCTTGGAGGGGACAAGCAGCAGAGAGCAAGAGGCTCAGCTCACCAGGGAGCCTGGGCTTCGTTGTAGGGTAATGGGGAGCCCCAGGAGGTTTCGGAGCAGAGGAGGCGCACAGTGAGTTGTGATTAAATAGAGCTCTTCACAGGGGAAGGACTGCAGGGGAGAGATTGGAGGCCGCAGTGCCAGAGGAGAGGTGGGACGGAGACCCTGGGGGAGGAAGAGGAGGCCTGCACCGAGGCAGGAGGGCGGGGATGGCGAGAGAGGTGTTTTGGGGAGAAGCGCGGGTTGGGGAGGAGCAAGGGGGCAGGGACAGGGCTCACCAAGGTTCCTGGCTTAGGCGACTGGGTGGATGGTGGCACCATTTACCTACACCGGGACACAGGCAGGGGTGCAGGGTGGAAGGAAGGTGACCTCTCCCCTTTTAGGTGTGTGGGGTTGAGGTGCCTGGGGGGTCCCTGGGGAAGAGTCCAGGAGGCTGGAGGTTTGGCTGGAGGCCGGCTCTGCGGAAGAGGAGAGGGGACAGTGTGTGGGGTGAGGAGAGACAGGCAGGCAGAGCCCTGCACACACAGACGCGTAAGGGAAGAGCAAAAGCCGCCGGGGGGTGAAGAAACCCAGGGTGTCCTTACCCGCAGCTGTGTGCGCTCGTCACCTCCCAATGGCACGTCCCTGGGCACGGGCTCCCGCCTGCCCTGAGGGCCTTTCCCGGGGATCTGCCACCTGTCCTGTCCTACCACAGTGACTCGGGCCCGCCCCTCCTCCCCGGGGATCTGACATAAAGCAAGAACATTTCTTAGCAGAAAAGAATCCGAAAATAAGGGCTGAGCTTTATGCTCAGAGACGTCCGCCGCAGCCTCACTCATAACAACAACAAGCAATCGTCGGGGTGAACGTCCAGTGTTGGGAGCTAAAAGTGCAAGGCTTCTGCCTGTGAGGGGGATGGCGCAGCATCTGAAAGAGAAGTTTGCAGTGTTTACCCATGATGTTTACGATCGTTAGTAAAAATCTTTGAAAAGCACTTATCAAAGTGTATGTTCAGTATGAACATAACAATGTGACCGTAACACAACTGGAAAAGTGTCTGGAAGGCCGCACGCCCAGACACGCTGCCGTTAACAGTCGGCATTTCTGAACGGTGGATTTACTGGTCAACTTTATTTCCTTCTTCAATTTTCTTTATTTTTCAAATTTTCTACGATAGATTTAACTACATATCATAAAGGAAAATATATTATTAAAAAAATCCTTCAGTCATCTAAAAAATTACTGAAAATACCAATGAACTAATTTTGAAGGGAAGAGGAGACCGGGATTCCGCAGGGCCGGCACTGGGGTCCAGAGTCGGATGTGGGTTTGAATCCCGGCCCCACCACCGCCTGGCTCAGTGACCTTGGGCGGGTTCTTGCTCCTCTCTGAGCCCAGTTTTGCTCTGTGAGATGATCCCCCCCCTCGCAGAGGCTGTCATGAATACTGAGTGAGTGAATGTACACGGTGTGCCTAGAAGAATGGGCGCCCCGTGACAAGTGCTTGACAAAGGTGACCAAAGTCCCTAGTGGTCGGTGCAGTGAGGTGGAGAGCAGGGCTGCCCAGCAGGGCAGATGGCGCAGGCTGTGCACTGCACAACTCCACGGGTGCAGCGCTTTTAGCTTTCAATGGCAACAGTGAGCCAGAGTTGTGCCAGGTGGCAGCCCTGGTTTAGCATGTGGCCTCTGGAGTGCTGCATCCCCAGCTCCGTCACTTATTATCTGTGTGACCTTGGGCAAATCTCCAAAACAAAAAAAAGGACAACAAGAGAATCTACTCATTGGGAAGCTGTGAATCAGACGGCCTAATACGTGCAGGGTACTGAGTAGCATCAAGTGGCTGCGTGATGATTATTGTCACCCCTGCACACCACTGGACACACACAGTATCATCACCCCAGCTCTCCTTTTGCCCACAACAAAGGGCAGTTAAACAACTTCTGCAATTCCCTCAGGACAGAGCTGGGGAAGGAGGTGGGGCCTGGACCCCTATGAGGGCTGGGCTGCTGGGGCCAGAGTGAGACTAGCCTCTCAGCGGGCCTGGTGCCCGGTGCGTGTTCTCTGCGGGTCTCCACGCTGAGCACTGGCTGGCTGTGGGGCCCGATGCCTGCCTGCCAGCTGTGGAGGTCAGACGGCGGAGCCCTCCTCTCCGCCCGCCCCTGGCCCTCAGCATGTCCATGACAAGGCCTGGCCTCCGTGGCTCCGCTTCCCCTCTTGCCCACTAAGCCACCCCCCAAGCCCGCAGCCTCTGTCCAACCTGATATCTGACCCTGTCATCCCTCTGGTTCCAACCCTGTGCTGGTCGCCCTGGGCTCTCGGGGACATGTGCAGACTCCTTCCCCGACCCTGCTGACCTTCGCCTTCACCTCAGGCCACACCCCCACTCACGGGCTCCAGCTCCGTGGGGCTCCCGCCAGTCGCTCTCACTCCAAGCCTCCCTCGCCTGGGGCCTGTGCACGCGCGGCCACGCTCAGGGACATGCTCTTCCTCCCACAGGCTGCACCTCGTCCTGGCTCTGCCAGGGCAGAGAGTCCGCTTCTGCACCCGGATGACCCCTCGGATTCATCAGCACGAGGAGGGACTATGGGTATCACCCGTCTGCTCGCTAATACCTGCCTTCTCCACTGCGATGTGAGCCCTGTGGGGACAAGGCCGTGTCTGTGAGCAAAGGAGTTAACTCCAGTCCCCACGGAGAGAAGAGGACCAAGTGCCTGCCCTGTCTCCCATGCATGCAGATGGGGGACAAGAGAAAGTGGCAGCTCCCACCTCCTCCCACGGGGGTCTGAGTCCCTGCCTCGGGCACTCACTGAGAGACAGCACGGCAGCAGATAAAAGCCGTGGGGTCGCGATGACAGGGGTTCATGTTCTAGCTCTGCCACTCGCTTGCTGTGTGACCCTGGGCAAATGATTCTGCCTCTCTGGGCCTCCTGTTCCTATTCTATATTAATAAAATATTAATAAAATAAAACTCTATATTAATGAAAAGCCACTCACTGGCTTGCTCAGTGAGTGTGTCTGGAAAGGTACCGTGCTTGGAGGGCCTAGCACAGCGCAGGCACCCAGTAGGTGTCCACCGCGGACTCCGGCTGCACTTCCTGCTGCACGCACGCCCGTACCAGGCTGACCGACACCAGAGGCCCCGGAGCCCATGCTGCAAGCAGAACCGGGGCCTGCGGGCTGGGGGACTCTGGACAGGCTGCCCCATTTCTTTATCTGGGGGACAGGTGTAAAATCAAACGAGTGGGCACATGTGGAGACAGCACCTGGCACGCACGCCTGGAGTGCCAGTCTCCTGAGGATGGGACCTTGGTCTGTCTTGTCCTTGTCTCCCTGGCACCTTGAGCACAGCCTGGCGTGGAGCAGGAGCTCGGTGACTGCTGAGTGATTAGCTCTCGGTTCCCACTTCGCGTCTGGACCCTGCCCTGGAGGGGCACGCGGTTTTCCACGGGGGGAGCCTTTCCCCACCCCTGCCTTCCCCGGACACAGAAGGTGGGCTCCCGGGGAGGCGGGGGCTCTGCTGGGCAGGCAGAGGGCAGGGTGGAAGATCAGACCAGGGCCTCCAAGTGCTGGCCGAGTTCATGCCCCCTGCAGAGTCCCTGTTCCTCTTCTGGCGGATTCTGCGGTGGGGTGGGGGTTGCACCCGTGGAGCGAGCCCAGCGGCTCCCACTGCAATGGGTGATGGGGCTTTTCCCGCTTAGTTGGGAGCGTTAAGTGAGCAGCTGCACTGACCGCCCGTGGCTGGACTACTTAAGGCGGGGGGGGGGGTACGGCGGGGTCGCCCAGCCCAGGGTACAGGCGTCAGCGCACAGCTGCCGTGAGCCTGGGCCCCAAAGCACCTTCCGTCCCCCTACGCCCCCTTCACACACGCGTCTCAAAGCCTGTTTCCAGCTGCTCTCTCTGATCTCAGAACATTCTAGGGGTACCTGTCCGTCCGGTCAGTCAACCAAACTCTACTGAGCGCCCGTGTGCCGGGCACTGTCGTAGGCACGAGGACCCACCTGTGAACAAGACGGGTACAGATCTCTGCCCTCGTGAGGCTGACAGGCCACCAGGGGAGACGGATGACGGACGAATAACTACGTCAGATGACGACGCGTGTGGCGATGGCCCTGGGCACTCCGATGGCAGAAGCAGTGTCAGCAGCAGCTGCCAGCGCCGTTCTCCTGCCTGCTGCTCTAGGTGCCTGAGCCTAGAACTCTGGGTGTGCAGAGCTGAGGATAGGGGAGACGGGCCCAGCCTCAGGCTTTGAGCTAACTCAGCTCACCAGAAGCCACTGATACAAAGAGGTTTCCAACCTCATTGGCCATAGTAACCAAGATCTATGCCCAGAACTGAGGAGGTGATAGTCTGCCCAGGTCTGCTGAAAGCCCATCTGAGTCCCAGGCTCAGCTCTGGCTCCTGCCCTGGGAACGTGATGGGGACAGAGAGAGCGGGTGGGAGCAAAAGGGCTGCTGAAGGGCTGAAGGCCTCACCAACAAGCAGCAGGGGCCAGCTCCATCCCCCACGTCCCTGTAGGGCTGTCCTGGGGCAGAAAAACCAGTTGTTGGGCTCAGAGGCCGGAGATAGCACCCTCAGAGTGAGGGGCCTGGGCAAAGCCCCAGCATTTATTGAGACCCCACTTTATACCTCATCTCCTCCGACCCCCCACCCCCAAGCAACCACATGAAGAAAGCTATCACTAATTCCCTCTCACAGACAAGGAAACTGAGGTCCAGAGGCAGCCGGGCAGGAGTTAGGAGGACACTGACCTCAGCTCCATGTCAGGATGGGAGCTCTCCCTCAGGGCTGCCGGAGAGAGTGAGCACCCCGCCACCGGAAGTGTGCAAAGAGGGGCCACTTGGAGGGAGGGGCTCTGTGGCAGGGAGGAGCACAGCAGTCTGTGGCCTGACAGTCTGACCAGAGAAGGACAGCGTGTTTGAGGACCCTGTGAAGGCGGCCCCACCTGGACAGTCCACGGCAGGCGGCCCTGGTGTCTCGCTGAGTGAGTGCCCGAGGTTGACGACAGCCCCCCGTCGTAGCCCATGTGGGTGTCCAGGCAGGTTTGAGACTCCTCGGGGCTCTGCTGGGCTCCAGAGGGTGGACGAGGCTGCCAGGCCCTTCCTGGGGGGCTTCGGAGCTGGAGCCGAGGACTGCAGGAGGGTCACGGGCAGGGCTGACCCCAGGAGTGTCGGGGACCTGCATCTCCCCGCACCCCACCTCCAGGTGGCTGCCGGTCACCTGCTCTCCTTACTCAGGGAGGGGTTTGGGAGGCAGCTCCTCCGCCGCCAGGCAGGGCTGGTCTGGCTGGGGAGTCAGGCAATGGCGGGGTCTGCACTGGAGGGCTGAGGTCGCCGGGGTGCAGCCCTGGCCAGTCCGATGGGAGCTGTTCCTGGGCAGCCTGGGTGGCAGGAAGGGGCACAGCAGGCACGGACGCTGCCCTCAGACCTCAGCTCCGATTCCGGCTCCATCACTCGCATGCCATGTGACCTTGGGCAAGGGACTACCTGTCTCTGAGCCTCAGTTCCTACAGTGGAAAATGGGGAAAGCCAGAGTCTTTAACTAGAATGGACGGATGTGAGGAGGGTGACAGGAGATGACTCCGGCATGTGTCTACCGCAAGGGGGCACAGCGAGGGCGGCGTGTCGTCACCCTCACCAAGGGTGCTGCTGGTCCTAGAGAGGCCTGTCTCAGTCTCCATGCTGGTCCAGCCCCGGGGGAGTGGGCTGGAAGAAGGCAGCTCACAGAGCCACCCCCGGGGGCTGGGAACCAGAGGGAGCCCTTTCCAGGGAGGGCGGGTGCTTCCCCTCCCTGGCCGGGGCTCCCGTCTGTCCCCCACACGGGCGCTTTGTCTACCGCGGATGCAAATCAGATCCCCACCCCCCCGCCCCTGCCTCCCACAGCACTCGGAATAGGGCCGCTAACCCGGCTCGTGCCCGCTCAGCTCCACGGCTCTGCCACCCCACCCCACCACCCTCGCCCAGGCCCCTCCACCCTTCCCTTCCACGCCGGCCTTGTTCCTGCCTCAGGGCCTTTGCGTCTGCCGTCCACTCTGTCGGAACACCCCTCTCCCAGATCTCTGCAGAGCTCACCCTTGCGGTCTCAGCTCAGAGGTCGCCTGGTTGAGAGAGGGCCTTCCTGAGCGCCCTCGATGCAGTGGCCTCCCCAGCGCTCTCTCTGCCCCTTCCATTTCCTCCAGAGCATTTTGAGTCACCCTGTCTTTCCTCAAGAGAACGTCTGAGCCACAGGCAGGGTCGGCACCGGCCGCGGTCACAGCGGCGTTCCCCAGTGCACCGGACAGCACCCGGCACGCAGCAGGTGCGATAAATGCCCCCCAGCGAAGCGAAGCAATGACCTGAAGCCACACTGCCCCTCCATCCCAGCTGGCTCTGTGGGGACATGGGGCCCGCTCCGCAGCTTCTCGCTGTCTTCACAAGCCTCGCCTTCACGCCTTGCTGAAATCGACCCCAGACGAACGTTCTCCTGACAGTCTGAATCCACGCTGGGTAATTGCTTTCACATCCGCACTAATAATGGGTCTGTGATTATGGTTTATTTGCTGTGATTTTGGTTAATGGGTCTGATGGAATATTTGCATCTGGAGAGTTCCCCAGATGTTTCAGGGAGCTCCCAAATTCACCTGCCAAGAGGACGAGAAACAGCAAGAAGGCCTGACTCGGGGACCTGCGCTGGTGCCTCTTGGGAGAAAAGGCTCCTGATGCAGAAAGAGCCCTGAGCGCAGCAGGAGGTCTGGAGGCAAGCCCTTCCGTGCTCGCAGCCTCAGTCTCCTCTCCTGTAAAACGGGTTGGTAACCCCTGCCTCACAGGGAAGGAGACCACGAGCCCTTGGCTGAGGCTGAACCCCAAGGGCCACGCTGGGGATGGCACTGAGCCACCTGACCGGCCGGGAGGGAGACTGATTCGCACACGACTGACCTTCCCTTCGCCTTCCCACCGCCCAAATTCCCACTCCTCAGACTCATCCTGCGCTGCACTGCTATGCCTCCCCTGACGTGGTTCTCAAAGACGACCTCTCATCACTCAGGACTCAGAGGGGCTCCCTGCCCACCCAGTCCCCTGCACCCCCTACCCCAGCCCTCCCTCGGACTGATCCCATCAGAGCTTTCGTCGCTCTCCAAGAGCATCGGATGTGTTCATTGGTTGGTTATTTTCCTTCCGTGTTGGAATATACTCCAGGAGGGCAGGGGGCTCTGTTTTAGTCACGGCCGTGGGCTCAAGGCTTAGACCGTGCCGGTACGCAGCAGGCCCTCCAGAGCTACTTGATGAGTGAATGAGGGCGTCTGTTTCCACGACGGCTGCTGGAACGAGACCCAAGGTAGAGTCGCTGGGCCTTTTACTCAAGTGCTCGGTCCTACTCAAGCCCACGCTCCTTTCCTCCTCTCCCCTCCCTGTGAATACCTTCCTTTGCGGCTACTGCAGAAACAGGGGCAGGGGTTGTGGAAGGACCTGGAAGCCCAGGGTGGGACGGGCCCACAGTGCTCCAGAGAAGCTCCTGCTCCTGGCTGTGCCGCAGCCTGGCCCCGGCCAGCCTCTGTTCCTCCAGCCACTCCCCTGGCCAGGCCCTCGTCAGCCCTCCCTTTGGGTTCAGGGAAACAGAGGTGCCCGCAGCTCTGACGCCGAGGCAAGTGCGGCACGTTTGCGAAGTCTGCAGGGGTCCTCTGTGGGAGCCTGGGCTGTATCGACCTCCCCTGGGCCTGCTCTTTGGTCGGGGAGAGGGGCGGGCTAGGGCAGCCTGGGTGGGGCTGGAGTGGGCAGGGCCTGGAGGAACAGCGGTGGCGGCCTTGGGGCGATGCGGTCAGTAGCCCAGGCCCTACGGGCAGTCCTGAGGCACAGGGGGCAAGGCCAAGACCGGGAGGAAGACAAGTGCAGCTCCCTCTGGGACCAAGCTGCTCTGCACTGCGCAGGTCAGAACAGATGGCCTCAAGAAAGGGTGAGTGAGATCCTTGTCTCTAGGGCTAAGCAAGCAAGCCAGGATCTAGCAGGGGCAGGAGGAGAAGCCCCTGCCAGCTCTGAGGACTGAGCAGCCCAGGGATGTTTCCATGAAGTTCTCAAGGAAGTTCTGGGGTAAGTACAGCCCGAAGGCACTGGGCGTGATGCTCAGATGTCCCAGCAGAGGGCGGCATTGGGCTGCTACAAGGTCCTGGAAAGAGCTGCCTGCAAACCCCGGCACGGCGCCCACAGCCCAGTCGGGTCCACCTGGCTCCTTCCCAGGCCTGTTCCCTGGCCACAGTGCCCTCCCCATCTCTGATAACCCAAACTCCTGCTCCCTCACGTTCCAGAACAATCTCAATGGTACCTCGTTGGCTCCAACCTCTGTGGTGGCCCCTCTTGGAGAACTCAATCCACCAACCTCAGGCCCTGTGCGCTCTGGCTCCGCCCACCTCAGAGCCCACGTCCCAGCACGGCCCCTCCTCACTCTGCTCCAGCACACTGGCCGTCTTTCCGTCTGGTACTTTGCCAAGCCTCAGGGCCTCTGCCCCTGCCTGGAGCACCCTTGCCCCTCCCATGCTGGCTTTTGTAGTTGCTGAGTTCTTGGCTCAACTGTCACCTTCTCAGAGAGGCCCCCGACCACCCAGGCACAGGTCGACCCTAGCCCTGTGTTGTGCCTTCTTGGCAGCATCTCAGTGCTTGGGATGATTTTAGCCTAACCCAGGACGTCTAGGTGGCCCCACCCTTGTACTAAGTCACACCTTCAGTGACCATACCCCCAGCTGAGCACTAAATCACGCTTCAGTGGCCCCAGCCCAGAGCACTCCCTGCAGTTTCATTATCTCCCAGCTGGGGAGGTGAGAGGGACACCCAGGTGAACGGGAGCAAATGGCAAACTCACTTATAAAGGAGACACCGTCCTGTGGCTGGAGCCTCAGCCCCGCCCCTCACGAGACCAGCCAGCCTCAGGGACAGAGGGAGACCCGAGGCTTCCCTTGCTGCTCTGCCTGCTGCAGGACGTCTTCCCCTCTAGCACCCCGGCGGCGCCGTCTGGGCTCTAGCACGTGCAGGGATGCGGAGCTCGCGTCCTCGCCAGGCACCAGGTGAGACCACGTGGAAGCTTCCTCCCTGATTCGCCGGACTCCACCTCCTGCCGAGCGCAGATGAAGGACTTCATCCAGGCGATGGTCCGTGCTGCTCAGGGCAGGGGCCTGGCTGCCAGGAAGGCAGGGCTGCCTCTTCCCCGTGCTCAGTGGATGCCACCGGGAGGAGGTCGTTTAGTGTGACTGCCACCTTGGGCTCCTTCGCCCATCACAGGGAGTGTGTAGTAAACCCGGGCAAGGGGACACAGACCAACACGGCTACAGCCTAGTGGCAAGATCAGGCCCCAGGAGGGGAGCGGCGGCGGCGGCGGCGGCGGCTCAGCGCTGGTGGTTCTTCCCCTGGCTCCCCCGAGGCAGGTGTTTTGGTCCCGTCTGGGCTCTCCCGAGGGCAGCAGCGGTGGCCGCCTGAGGCAGCGCGGAACTGGCCCGAGGGCCCTGCCTGGCGCACCTCGAGGGTGGAGGCCTAAGGGCCCAGCTCGCAGACGCTCACTTTTCTGGACACTGAGGAGACTGAGCTGCTCGGCGCCCATACTCAGGGCTCCGAGTTGGAGTTCACCGACTTTACCCTCCCCAGCCAGACTCAGACTCCCACCTCCTGGTGGCCCCGGAGGTGGCAGCGCGGGAGGCCCAGGCAGTGCGGTCGCGGGCACTGTGGTGGTACAGCTCGGAGCGCAGGTGAGCGGCACCTGGTGGCGCGGGAAGCCGGATGGGCCTGGGCCTACCTGCCTCGGGCCCCCCACTCTGGCTGTGTCTGAACCGACTTGTACCAGTTCCTTTACTCTGGCTGGGTTTGCCTCTCTGACTGGGCCCGCGTTGACCTGCTTCCTGTCTCCAACCCGCCTGGCCTGGAGTAACCTGCCTTGGTTCCCCTGTCCGACTGGATCCCAGCTGACCGCCTTGGTTCCTCCACTCTGGTCGGGATCGGGCTGACCTGTCCTGGTCCCTCTCCCGCCGGCTCCAGTGATATGCCCCGAGTTTCCCTATGGTCTGGTCTGGGTCTTGCTCAGGCCGGATCTTAGGTGACCTGCCCTCAGCCCCTTGCCGGCCATGTCTTGGGTGATCTGCCCGGTGTCCCCTCTGGATGGTCCACCTGCCCTATCCCACCCACTATCTGTGGTCGCAGCCATCTGAGCACCCCTTTCCCCCTATTCACACCCATGGAGCTGCGGGTTCAAAATCTGACCCCCACCCACCTCTGGCAAGCAGAGGTTGAGGCTCCCTGAACAGAGAGGAATTTTTGCCTTCTGTGGAGAAGGCACACTTGCTGGCTATTGAGATTATTCAAGAAGAAAAAGAAAATCAGGCCTGAGCATTGGTAACTACTGAGGCAGGCATGGCTGGAGCTGCTGTCCGGCATTCAGTTCCCTTTATGCTGGAAACCCCTTGCCCACTCTTAGTCCATGCAACTCTGCTGGCTCTCCCCTCTCCATTCCCAGCGCCCTCTAGGTCCATGTATGTGCATGTGATCCAGCTTGGCCAATCAGGGTATCAAATCCCTCTGTCCTCAGTGATTGGCTCACAGATGGGCACGTGACTTGAATCAGGCCAGTCAGAGTCAGCCCTGGGACGTTTGTAGGATCTGCTGGAAAAGAGGAGACCTCTTCCTGTTGGGGCTGTTGAACTAACTGGATGTGAGCCTGGAGTTCCTGGAGGCCATCTTGTCACTACTAGAGCAAACCTGCCCAAGAAGGAAGACATATAGGGAAACAGAGCTGAGGGAGGAAGAGAGGTAACAGTGACAACCTGTTAGACCTCCATCCCGCTATACCTGAAGATACAGACTTTATAGTTACTTGAGTTCCCTTTTTGGCTTAAGCAATTTAAGGACTTCTATCATTATAACTAAGAGTCCTCACTGATACACCGATTATCAAGTGTCACCTAGTGCCACGAGAGTGGAGCCAGTGCAGTGGGAGTTCTGTGATGGAAAAGGCACTTTGGGCTGGGAGATCAGAGAAGGTTTCATGGAAGAGGCAGGGACTGTAGCAGGCTTTGAAGGACGAGGAGGGTTTAACACAGGAAGATGTGTGCTCAGGTGTTCCAGGCGGCAGGCACAGTGAGAGCAAAGGCTTGCAGAGTGGGCTAACTTTGAAAAGCAATGATTTTACTTTACTCCCCTCTCCCAGAGCCACTTCAAAGTCCCCTCCCTGTGCCAGACTTGCCTCCCCTGACCCCCGCCACCTGCATATATAAAACAAAAAACAAAGAGTCTTGCTAGATGCAGGGTGATGGGAGCTGGGTTCGGGGTGGTAATGAGCCCCTTTAATTTTGTTCTTACCCAACTATGAGCTTCCTGACAGGAAAATCTATGTCTGATTCAACTTCTCTCTTCTCCTGACACCTGACCCCATGCCAGGCGCTGTGCTAAGTGCTGTCAATAGATTAATCTGTGAGGCAGCTTCCACTACTACCCTCATAGTACAGATGCGGAGACTGAGGACAGGGAAGTTAGGGGCCTGGCCATGGCCACACTGCTGGACAGAGGGGTGCAAGGACCAAGCCCAGGCCCATTGGCTCCAGCAACTACAAGCTCTGGGGCCTTCTGCCATGGAGTCCTTGCTGCCTGCTAAGCTGTGTGACCTGCAGAGAGGGCTTGCAACGGGGACCAGACCTCTCTGAGTCTCCACTGGGAAGCCAGGGAGGATGGAAGAGTTCAATTGTTATCTGCCCAGGTGGGGGATGCATTTAGATGGTCCATGAACACACACTTAAATGACATCAAGTCACACGCTAAGAGAGGAGCATAGTAAGTGCTCCTAAGCGCTATGTGGCTATGGCTGCTACTTACATGGTGGTAAACATGACCGTTAGTTTGAGCCACAGGATCTTGGGACCTGGGACTAGCCCTCTCTCACTGAGGGCCCTCCCTTCCCTCCACTTTGCTCCTGGCTTACTGTAGCTCAATGAAAGTGCTCCGCAAATATTAATAAATAAGCCCAAGAAGCTGCCTCCATCCCTGCCTCTGGGCAGGCCCTACGCTGCGGTATGCAGTCCATGGCTCACTGGCTTACCCAGAGGTGAGCCCAGCGCGGCAAGGTCCCTGTCCTTCCTGAAGCCCCCTCGGTGGCTAGACAGGTGTGGTCAGTCCACAGAGCACTTCTGGAGAACCTACGAGAAATGCACATTCTCAGGTCCACCCAGATTTCCTGAATCAGAAACCGTGAGTTGGGGCCCAGCCACCTGTGTTTTACCCAGCCCCTCTGGTGACACTGATGCTTGCTCGCTTAGAGGAGCACTGGCTTAAGGAAACGGCAGCACTGGGGGACGGATGGACAGAGCACAGGATATCTCGGAAACGCGTTCCGCATGCCGAGCGCCTTCTTTGGAGGCCGAGCGCTTCCTGCTCAGTGATAATTGTTGCCACTCGCCTCGCCTTCCCCAGCCATCTGGGGCTTTTTCCACCACTCCCAGGCTCCGGGCAGGCTCAGTGAGGACGGTGAGGACGCTAAGGATGCAATCACCAGCCTTTTAGGAACTGGCACTTGTGAAAGAAGTGGGGACGTCCTCCCTGGGAGGATGCTGAGCAGGCCTGTCGGGATGGGCAATTTGCAGAGGGCTCCAGATGCTGCAGGACAATGGGGGTCTGATTGGCCGCAGCTGCAGCTTCAGAGCAGGGAAAGGGAGGGGTCTTGCAGAGGCATGGGTGGCCGGGGCAGGTTTCATTCCACAGCCCCAAACGAGAGCGGTGAGCCGGCTGCGGGAGACAGGCCCAGGCAGAGCGGGAGCTGGCAGCGAGGGGCAGCTGGTTCGTGTGAGCCTGCGCACTTCCATTCATCCACTTGCCCCCCACACGTGCGTGCGTTAACTCACTGGGAAGGCATCAGGACGGGGTGGAAGGAGCTCCTGGAGTCTTCCAGATTCCACAGTTTCAATCCCGGCTCCTGCACACACTTGGGTCCCTCTGCCTCAGTGTCCACATCTGTGACCTGGGCTGGCGTGAGGCAAAGAAGGGACCCTGTGGGCAAAAATGGCTGGCACCATCCCTGACTCTTGGAGGTCCTCACCAAGTATGGGCTCAGCTTTCCTGTTCCCTCTTTGCCTTCTCATTCATTCAGACATTTATCGAGCAACTACTGTGTACCAAGAACTGACTTGGGCAGTCGGAGGCACAGATGAGGCCCCAGGCCAGGCCCCGCCCGTGGGGAGCTCACGTCTCGGGGGCGGGCGGTGGTGGAGGGCAGGCCTGCGAGTGGTCTCGGGCGGGTACGTGCTGTGCGAACCGTCCGTGCGTTTACGTGCTCGTTCCTTTACTTGCGCACGCGACAACACCCACGACGCCGCCGCACGCTAGGCCGTGTCGCGCACAGGCTCGCCCCACGGGGGCTTCGCAGTCCCGCCAGAATCAAGCGGCAAGAAGCCGCCGCAGAGGCGGGTCATGCGGGCTGCACAGGAGGAAACACGAAGAAAGCACGCCCCAGAGATGGAGGAGCGTGAGCACCGGCCCGGCGGCCTCCGGGTGCTTCCGAAGGCTGTCCTGGCAAGGGCGGGACGTCCAGTCACTTGGCCCCAGACCCAGACTACTGTCTTCGTACCTGGAGGAGGAACCGCGGCAGCCCAGACGCCCCCCTGGGCCAGTCGGTTCACTGGGCGGGTAGCTGTCTTTTACTGAGCGCCTACTGTGTGCCTAAGGTCTTCTCCCAGGCCTTTCCTACACGGCCTCCCTTCACCCCTACAAACCTCTGGGAAGGAGTGATCACTCCTGTCAGAGGAGGAAAGCGAGGCTCAGAGAGGGAAGCAACATGCCCCCATGTGATTGGAAGGAGAGCTGGGATTCGAACCCAGATCTGCCTGACTCCAAAACAACGTCCTTTCCCTTGCCCTGCATCCGACACCCACTCTGGTCAGTCACCAAGTCCTCAGCTGGGCAGCTGGACTCTGTCTGGCTGCCCACCATACCGCCAGGCCCTGCACCCAGGGCCCACACCCTGGCCACGCTCCTGGGCCACTGTCAACTCTCTGGATCTCACAGGGCTGCCCAGCTCTGGCCTCAGTCTTTCCCTCTGTGAAATGGGGCTCGGCCCTTCAGCTCTGCCGTCCCCAGCATCCGCCTCCCGACTCCTGCACTCATGCCATGAAACATGGATAAACCATCTCTGGGCCTTTAAGGGCCTTTTATTTCTCCAGCCACGCTTTTCTCTACATTATAATAAGCTGCTTGCAAAATTGGTGATTGATGAGTGAGAATGAGGAGGAAGTGGGACTGAACATTTTTTTTCCTGGAATCGCTTCTGGCTGTGCATTCAACTTTAAATTGATTAATAATGTGCAGACCCAACATTAATTATCAGCCATTTGTCACTGGGGATGGCTGCAGCCTGCATCTGTTTGCAGCCCCTTTCTTAATGACCAGTTCCGTGGTGTAGCAGATAGCCATCTGCCCACACGGGGGTGAGAGGCCCTGGGCATGTACAGCCGGGGCTGGTCTCAGCCCGCTGTGCCCGCTGTGGTGGGGGCCTCCTGAGGCCAAGACTGAGCATCCCAGAGCCGACTGCAGGTGTCCGGGGCCCCAGTATCCATCCTGCCCTGTGGTGGTTCATGGCCTCACTGACTCTAGGCAGAGCTTGAATAAGGTAAGGGGTCCCCAGAAGACCCTAACATTTCTTCATTCATTCAACAAACATTTATGGAACAACTACTATGTGTAGCCTTCTTTTTGGGCACTGAGGGCACAGCAGAGAACATGATAAGGTCCCCAACTTTTGGGGGAGGCTGATAATCAACAGAACCAACAAGGAAATGCACAAATTACAGTCTAGCAGGAATCAAGGATTTGGGGATTATAGAAGGCAAGAAGCTAACTTAGCATTGGGAAGGCACCACAGATGAGGTACCATGTAAAGTGGGTTTTGAAGAATGCATAGGAGTTTGCTAGAGGTTAGGGGATAAGTGGAGAAAGCACACCTGAGAGAGGACATGGTCTATGAAGAAACGAAAAGCCAGTAAGAATCAGCGGGATTGAGAGGAGGGTGAAGGTTTCCAATCAAAACAGGAAAGCGGGGGTTCGGGGGTGGGGCAGGTCACGGAGAAGGGGGTGAGGGAGGGAGCCATGGAGTTATCTGGGGAAGAGTGTTAGAGGCAGAGGGAACTGCAGTGCAAAGGCTCTGAGCTGGGGGAAACGGATGGTTAAAAATAACATTACGCAACGTGAGAGGAGCCAGCACAGAAGACAGGAGTGTACAGTGCCACCCCGGGGAAACATCGGGACAGGCGATTCGATGGAGAAAGCAGACTCGTGGTTACCAGGGACTTGGGGAAGGGGGAAGGGGGAGTGCCAGCTAATGGTTTCTTTCTGGAATGATGAACATGTTCTAAAACTGATTGTGAGATGTATTCACAATTATGTATTAAAATCTACCGAATTCTATACTTTGAGTGAACTTTACAGCATGTAAGTTATATATCAATAAAGCTGTTACAAAATAACCTTGTCACATATCGGGTAGTGATCAGTGCCAAGAAGGAAAAGAAACTGGGATAAGGGGACGGGGCAGAGGGGTCAGGCAGGGTGTCCCCAAGGTGACATTTGACTGGAGGCTTGAGCTGAGCTACAGGCCCAGGAGTGCAGGCGGTGGCTAGACTAGACTGTCCCACCCCTGCCCTCTGGGGCACCGCTGAGTACAGCCCTGGGCGGAGGAAGGGGGGCACGGCGAGGGAGACCTTGGGGAAGTTGAGGCCAGACTTCACTCGGGGCACCAGGAAGCAGTTGGTGGGGTGTGGGCAGGCGAGGTTCAGGTGCGCAGGATGACACTTTATGAGGACTTGACATTTTAAGATCACCAAGAGCTGGACCATCTCAGAGCTGGAGGACAAACAGCTTTAGGCTCAGGCTACTCTGGTGGCTGCGGAGGTTACCGCCATTCAGGGCACACAGGCAACAGGAGAATGCCTCCCCGAATCGAGTGGCCCAGGCACGCGTTGGTGGCTCTCAGGAGTCCCCATGTCTCTCAGGCTGGCAGAGCTCGATGGCCGTGGGAACACAAGCCAGCGACCACAGGCGCTTCCAGGCTGCCCTGGGGCTCCATCTCTGGGAGGGCTCCTTGGCTCTGAGTTTTAGGAAAATGTTCATCAGCATCTCCATAAAAGTCCCTCAGGGAACTTCAGATGCTAGGAAAGCCCCCTCTAGCTCAAAGCATTTCCTGTTCAGGCCCCACTCACATCTTCTCTCGGCAAAAGCAGAACTATCAAGGAAGGAGGTGGTAGCCTGGCATTCCTGGTGGAGGGCACAGCATGTGCAAAGGCCCTGAGGTAGCAGTGTGCCTGGTGCATTCCAGGTCTGGCTGGAACAGAGGAGTGATGTGGAGAGCTGAGGAAAGGCGAGAAGGGCAGAGATAATGGGGGCAGCTGGGGCAGGCCCTGGAGGAACTTGGCCTTCACTCTAAAGCAGGGCCTTGGGAGGGTTCCAAGTAGAGGAGGGTACAAGGGACTCCTGTGGTTTTGTGCGGAGAACAGGCAGTGGGGCGGCAAGGGCAGGAGCAGGCAGACCAGAGAGGAGGCCGGTGCAATAGGAATGGGGAGATTCTCCACGGTCTCGGCCCCTCAGTCATGTGTATGTGTGTGGTTGGGGAGGCAGGGGTTAGATAAGGCAAATGAGGACGACGGTTCTCCCTCCAAAACCCGGGGCGTAGCTGGCTCCTTCCTCTCCTTTCTGTTCACATCCAGGCCTCTGCACGTCCTTCTCCCTCGGCCCAAAACGCTCTTCCCTTTCTCCTTATCTGCCTGGAGAATGCTCATCCTCAAGTGCCCCGCCCCTTGCGTGGAGAAGCCATTCCCTCTGCTGGGGCTAGCTCTCTGGGGTGGGGGTTTCTCTCCCACTCACCAGACCGGTTTCCAGAACATGTCCTTGAGCTGGGATAGAGCCAGGAGCTAAGGTGACTACAGGGTGACCGATCCTTAGGTCAGTGGTTGGGGTGGGGACTTGGTACCATGCCACCGAGTACTGGTAAATCCAGCAAAGCCCGGAATTCCAGGCCAAGTTAGGTGGCATCCCTGGCTGAATTCTTGCAGAGGCTCACATTGTGTTCATCAGTTAAGGCTGCCAATGTTCACTGAATGCGGTGGAGGCTGTGGGGATTGAGCAGTAAGCAGGGAAGACAGCTCCTACGGCCACGGGGGCGGGAGGATGGGCAGTAAACTTACAAACAAGTGCACACAACGACACTTCGAGAGGGCGCTCAGCCAGTGTTGTGGAGACGTAAGAGGGCTGGTCGGGGAGGGCCTCCCCCAGGAGACAGTCTCTGAGTAGAGACCCGAACAAGGCCAGCTGGGGAAAGACTTGGGATAAGAGTGGTCCAGACAGGGGAACCCAGAGAATACCAGTGCGCCCCGAGGGCTGCAAGCAGAGCAGAGAATGCGGAAGGGGCTGAACCGAGGAAGAGGAGGGAGGCAGGACGGGCCACAGGGGCCTGGGAGGCTGCCACGGGGAGTCTGGCTTTTATGCTAAGTGCAGCGGGGAGCCATGAGAGGCTCTCAAGCCTGACAGTGACACAATGTGATTTATGTTTTTAAAAGTTCCCTCCCCTGCTGAGGAAACAGGGAGGCCGGGGAGGGCCTGGGATGGCGGGCAGCGGTGGTGCCTGGCTGGGTGGCGGCGGGCAGGGCAAGTGGTCGGTTTGGGTCGGTCCGGAGGGAGCTCCAGGCTTCCTCTCTCCAGGTGAGAGAGGAAGAGGCAGCGGGCTGCAGGAGGAGGGGCAGGGAGGAGACCCGGAATTTCAGCTGCTTCCAGTCCGCTGCCCGCTGGGCGCCAGGGGGACGTGGGGAGAGGGCGGCTGGGCACCAGCCGGCAGTCCCAGGAGCAGTGGGGGGAGCGGTGCAGGCTGGAGATACAAATCTGGGGCCATCTTTCCATTTCATTGTTTCAGAGATGAACCCTTACAAAGTTCAGGATCAGCAAACAGACCAACACTGGCCTTCTTCCCCATCCAGATCCCGGGGGAGGATCTCACGTGCAAGTGCTTTCAAAATGACTCCAGCCTTGGGGGCGAGGGAGGGTGTCCAGCCAGCAGCAGCGCTGCTGGAGCCAGGGGAGGCTGGCGAGCAGAGCCCGGGCCCACCCTGTGTGACCCTCCGCGAGTCGGTGCACAGGGCTGTCCTCTGAGCTT
>CAUYSK010112136.1:0-30268 GCA_963575035.1 Avahi laniger
GTGGCTCACGCCTGTAATCCTAGCTCTCTGGGAGGCCGAGGCAGGCGGATTGTTTGAGCTCAGGAGTTCGAAACCAGCCTGAGCAAGAGCGAGACCCTGTCTCTACTAAAATTAGAAAGAAATTAATTGGACAACTAAAAATGTATAGAAAAAATTAGCCGGGCATGGTGGCACATGTCTGTAGTCCCAGCTACTCGGGAGGCTGAGGCAGAAGGATCACTTGAGCCCAGGAGTTTGAGGTTGCTGTGAGCTAGGCTAACGCCACGGCACTCTAGCCCGGGCAACACAGTGAGACTCTGTCTCAAAAAAAAAAAAAATTACCTTGGCCTTTTTGTCAAACCATATAAGCATGGGTCTATTTCTGGACTCTTCTGAATTCTTAACAGCTTAATTAGGGCTCATATTTTTTAATCTATGAAGAGGGGATATAGATATGCCCTCAGTATCCTTCCTGCCTAGAGGTGACACTGCCGATAGCATTGCAGCCCACGAGGAGTGGAAAGGATCGTCTTTCACAGGATGCACGTGTCAGGACAGGCTTTGGGTTTTCAGGTGAGATCGTGCTGGGCTGCTGTGCTGTCTTTGGCCCTACAGCCCGCCCAGGTGCTTCTGCTCAGAGCAGGGAGGGTCTGTGTCTGCTTGCTGCTCTCTCGGTTGATTTGTCCTTCTGACCAACCCCTGCCAGCCATCCGAAGCTATGTGCTTCAGTGCCCTCGCCTCCCACCCCTGCCCCACTGTTGCCAGCCTCCTCAGCTTAGCCTGTGGGACCTTCCACTGGTCACCAGTCTCTCTGTGCATGTAGCCCAGCATCCTGTGCTATAGCAAGCACTGATTTGTTGAGCTGGCTTTATTCCAGGACCTTACTGTGAGTGGGCCTGTCTTAGCATAATGTTCGGGGTAGCTTCTGAGCAAAGCTGATGGGCTGATTTGAGGAGCTAGATGCACCGCTGTGTGGGGTCAGGCCTCCCACTCTGCTCAGTGTGGAGGGGACCTCACCTGGCCTGCCCAGTGTCTGCCACTGCCCTGCCCCATGCATGGGCTGCCAGCCTCCCCAAGGACAGGACAGTTTTCTCTCTCTTGTCAGCTAGCAGGTCACTGGAGTGCATATTGTCTCAGCAGGATGATTTCGTGACAGCTTCAGCTCTGCGTTGCTGATGAACCTTCCTGGATTGTAGGATTTCCGTGGCGTTGATGGCTGAGTCCATGACTTAGTGATTTCAGGTTCAACATTGCCATGTTGTGTGCACAAGTCCCAGGCCCATGCATGTGTTCCTACTGGGTGATCTTTGTTCTCTGCTAGCTGAGAATTTCTTGGTTGATGGAGATACAGTTAACCAAATTGAGTACTGTTGGTTTTGTTGGTGTTCAGTGAACAGTTAAGGAGCTGTGGGATGCAGCTCTTCTGGTCCTGACATGGACTCTGTCCACCATGGCTTCACCTGCAACTTGAGCCCCTGCGCAGACAGACCTCCATGGGGACTGTCAGAGCTCATGCTAGTTCGTGGAGTCCTTGGAAGGTTAGGAAAGATGCTGAGTTTGAGCCCTACACCCTTCTCCCTACAATGATGTACCCCCTACCTCATTGCAGCCCATACCCTGCGGGCAGTCTCAGAACTGCTCAGTCGTGTGGGTGTTAATTGCGGCCATCAGAGACACCCAGAATGTGGCATCAGTGAGTGACCATGCTGCCAGCCTTCAGCCAGTCATGCCTGCTGGGGAAATGCTGTAGACAATTTGGATCTGAGCGAGAGTTGGAATGTCATTGTTCCTGGGTTCTTTGGGGCTAGCAGAGCTCTGCCATTTTCAGTCAAGTGCTTGATAAGAAGAGAAAAATGTCTCTGGGAAGCATCTGGCTGTGCTGTGGTACCAGGACTTGACCCCAGGCTTCCTGCCCACTCGTCTGCCTTGTGTGCAGGGCAGGTCGGGATCTGTCTTCCAGCTGGAGGGGCTGAAGCTTTTGCAGAGCTCACTCATCCAACTTCTTTACCCAGCTAGAGCAGAAGAGTGGCTGGTCCCATTTCTGCCCTTGTCTCTGTAATTCTGGACATTTGGGGAGCATGGTGACAGGAGGCCGTGCTCCCAGGGGCCCTGCTCTCAGTTTCCTCGTGGGTCTACACTGGACTTGGAAAAAATCGGTGGGCAGGGACAGGAATGCAGGTGGTTGTGGCTGAGGGGTTGAGCCAGTTAGGGTCACGCTGATGCTCTTGCAGTAGCTCTGGTCTGTTACCTCCGAGAGCCACGCGATGGGCGAGGGTCGTCTCCATCCTAGTTTTCTCTTTCTTCATTTTGCCACAAGACAGAATTGTATCACACATCTCCAAAACGAGTAAAATGGCATTTCAGCTTCTTGTCTTTATAGACTCTCTGAACTTTAGGAAAGATCATTCTGGTCCCTTTTCATTAATAATGAAAACCAGGGGGCAATAAAATGTTCTTAATGTGAGCATGGCAGGGACGAGGAGCAGTGAGGGGTGAAGGGTGAGGCTGGAGGGGCCCACAGATGTTTCTAGGGGCTGGAGAAGCTCAGGGCTCTGGAAAGTGGGGGCAACCGTGGGAGAGTCCTGGTCTGCGCAGCCTTGGCGGCTCAGAGGCCCAACAGGAGAAGGCTGTGCTTCTCGTGGTGCCACGTGTTTGCAGGAGAGCAGAAGGATCCAGCAAACTTTGGGTTCTGGTCAAGTTTTTATCTTGGTTACAACTACTTCTTGTAGGAGATTAGTGGGTGTTTGGAAATCAGTGGTGAATACGATGTGCTGGACGCAGGCCCCGTTTTGAAGATGTTTTCTCTGGGGATGTTGGCTGCACAGAGGGGTGTTCTGGGCGTGGATGGAAGCCTTCTTGAGCAGCGACTCTCTCAACGAGCGGCAGAGTTACTCTAGCTTCGCTTTTTCCTCCTCAAAATGAACTTGCACTAGATGTCAGATTTTGCATCTGGCGTGCAGAGCAAAGCTGACTCATAGAGAAACGGGAAACAGAGGGAGCCCCGACAGAGACTCTGAGTGTCCGGCTCCTCAGGGTCAAGGCGAAAGATCCATCTGCCTCAGTGGCCTCAGAGCTCCCTGTTCAACGAGAGGCAGTTCATTTCGGATGGGGACGTCTGGTGCTGTCCTGTTTGGTTCCTGAGACGGTTTCTTAGGTGAATGCCGTGTCACCGCACAGCCTAGGGAGGGCGAGGGGAGGTCCTCGCTAGCTGTAACGCAAGCCCCAGATCCCATAAAAGAAAAGATTGATAAATTTATATAAACAGGAAAATGTCTCCATGCCACAAAACACCATTAGCAGAGTCAAAAGAAAAATAAACTGGAGAAGATGTTTGCGATTCATATCACAAAGGGCTAATATCCCTGCGATATAAAAAGTCTAAGGTGATGAGGGGAAAGAAATCAAGAGAAAAGTGGAGAATGCACAGTACACTGAAAAGGACGTGCTGGTGAAAAGACGCTCAGTCCTTACTCAAAATAAGATCAATGCAAATTAGGACTGGAGCGAAATTCTGTTTCCCCGCCAGAGCGTTGGCAGGAATCTCCGCGTTTGACTCACGCGCTGTGTTGGCGTGGCTGTGGGGAGGCAGCCGCCGCTACGGGCTGGTGGGGTGAACTGTGGGACCCCCACGTAGGCGGTGTGGCAGCAGCTCTCAAAACTGCAGATGCACATGCCCTTGGACCCAGGCCCTGGGGTCCTGAGGGTCACAGGTGTGCGTGTGCCTGTGCGGGAGACGGCAGCACTGGCGAGAGTGGAGGACTGGAAGGGGGCCGAGTGCCCAGCAGCAGGGAGGTTAAATGGAATACTGTGCAGCTGTGGAGAAAGGAGGCTGGGAAATAGGGGAAATGAGAAACCATCAGTGGCTTTCCCAGTGGGCTGGTGGTTCGGGAAAAGACAACGAAGGTGGCTGTTGGCGGTGGAGGGAGCCTTTGTGCCTCGGACCGACTCCCGCTATTTGGTGTATAAGCCGTGGTGTTTATGACCTGTTCCGAAAGTGTACAGAAACAGGAGCTGAGGGCCGAGGGAGAGGCCGTATGCTGGCTACGGTTTTGCGACTGAGACTCCAGGGCTGGGCCCCAGTGGGGAATCTCACGCGGAGTCCACGGACAGGGGGGCCGGGGAGGGAACGTGGAGATGCCAGACCCTGCCCCGCGGTCCGCCCCGCTCAGCATCCAGGGACGAGGGGTATCTCCCTCACCCCCTTGGGTGGCTGCATGCCAGCAGCTCCTCCCCACCAGCCCACGTCCTGTCCTGAAGAACGTCCCTCGCCTCTGGTCATGAAGCACCAGGACGAGGCATAGCCCTCGGGAGCTTGCAGGCACAGGTGAGCGGTGGCGGCTGTGATGCTGCCCTGAGGGTCTGAGGAGCGGAGCGCTGCTGTTCTTCCTCCTCACCCTTCCTCCCGGGGCTCCCCTGGGGCACACGGCCACGGTGCCTTCTGGGTAACTGGCCATGGCGCTGTGATCTTGTTCCATACTGCTCTGTCGGACACCACTGGCCACTCTGGGAACAGCGGCCCCTGCCCCTCCCGAGGGCAGATCCCTTGAGAGGAGGCAGAACAACCGCCAGGTGGCCTGGGGGTCGCTCCCGGAGGGCTTCAGAGTGGAGACGACGCTTTCCTGTGCACCTCGGAGGGCCGGTGAGATTGGGATGTGGATGCTCTCTGACTGTACCCTGAAGGCGGATGCGGGAGCCTCTCCTCTCCTCTCCCTCGGGAGCTGCAGCTGCCTTCAGGAGTTGGGCTCGAGGGAGAACTGGGCCAGGAAGCTGCGCCTCCCGATTCCAGTTCCTCAAGAATAGCCGCAGAGTATATCCTGAGATGGCTCGGCTCTTGGTTCCTGTCCTAGCCCAGCGCCCTCTACCTGTGTGGGCCCTTGCAGGAGCCTCCGCTCACCATCCCACCACCCCAGCCTCCCACATCCCCAGACCCTGCACTCCCTGAGGCAGACCCTTCGGTGACTCCCCGCTGCTTATGAAACACATCCCCACCATTTCCGCCTCTTTCCTCTCTGCTCTCCCAGCTTATGCGACCCGTTCTGTTCTCCTGAGCACCCTGTTCTTGCAATTCTCTGGGCCAGGGCAGCTTTCTTCCCTTAGTAAGGCCGGGGGTGCTTGCCTGGTCCACACCGACCCACCTTCTCTCCATTGTACGTGTTACTCCTCTGCCCCCAGGACGGCAGGTCTCCTCCAGGGCCCCTCTCCCCGCCACCCGACTCTCACACCCCTGTCGGGTGGGTGGATCGCTCAGTCTCCGGAGTTGCCTTGCTCAGTCATTCGTAGACTGCGTCTCCTCTGCTGGCTCAATGTGAGAGCAGAGCAGGGAGATCTGGTTGACCACGGGCCTTACCCTCGTCTTGTTCACCCCGAGCCCCACCTCTGTTCTGTAGCGGCCCCTGGGGTGTCCCTGGCTGTGGTAGGGCCACGCGTAGGTGCACCGATGCACACCCGGATCTGCTCACCGGCTCCTTTCTAGATCCTTGGTGCCTGGAGGTGGAGACCAGGCCGTAGGTCTTCAGATCACCTCTGCCACCTAACTCCCTACTCCGGGGACTTAGCTCACTGCGGGACACCTTTGCCCAGCAGTGCGCAGTGCCAGTGACTGGCTATCACTCTTGTCCTGGTTGAGACGGGTGGCTCTAAGCGCCTGGGAAGAGGAGGACAGAGCTGAACTGATGTTGCTGACAACCATATACTGCCCTCCTGGAGCTGGCTGCCTTTCACTGGAAGTGAGGAGACAGTGCCACCGAGGCACTGTGCCTGCGCTCCCCGAGGGGGAGGACGCTGTGTGCCACTTCTCTTAACGCGTCTCCTTTTCCCACCCTCAGGCCCTGCAGGTTCCCGATGGCGAGATTACGGTGCCTTGGCCATCATCATGGCAGGGATCGCGTTTGGCTTTCACCAGCTCTACAAGGTGAGTCACCTTTCAGCAGCCGCATGTGCTGTGCCACTGCCACCCTTTGGCATTTGGCCCCCGTCTCACAGATCCTTGGTTGCTGTGTAGAGACACTGCCCTGCTCAGCCCTGGAGCACGGTGGCAGTGCGGAGGCTGTGGTGGAGGTTGGGGGAGACGCCTGGGGCAAGTCCCCACCCTGCTGGGGAAGCTTGGCAGGCTCCGGCCCACCTCTTATCACACTCCACTCGGGTCTCCGCTTGGAGGAGGACCGTGAGGTCCATCCGTTGACAGTTCACGGCAGATGCTTAGAACAGTGCCCGGCATTGACGAGCGGCATCGTGGGTGAGAGCATGGACACCGGCCCCGTTGCCTGTGTTGAGACCCTGGCTCTGCCCCTTAGGAGCCATGTGGCCTCGGCTCAGTTCTTATCTGTGAAATGGAGATAATAGTACCTACCTCATGAGGTTGTCATGATGATGAAAGGAGTTGGTGCCTTTGGAAAGGGCTCAGGACCATGCCTGGCTTGCGGGAAGTGCTTTGTGCGCCGTTGCTCTACTTTAGTATTTACAACCAGAGCCGGGTGCAACGGTACATCCTGGTAGTCCCAGCTGCTTGGGAGGCTCAGAGGGGAGGAGTTCCAGACCAGGCTGAGCAACATAGAAAGAGCCCCGTCTCTACAAAAAATAAAAAAATTAGCTGGGCATGGTGGCACATGCCTGTAGTCCCAGCCACTCGGGAGGCTGAGGCAGGAGGATCGCTTGAGCCAGGAGTTTGAGGCTGCAGTGATGATACCGCTGCACTCTAGCCCAGGAAATAGAGCAAGATCCTGTCTCAAAAAAAAAAAAAAGCAGCAGCAGTAAGAATTCATCATCTTATTTTATAAATATATACTTAGACTGGGGTAGTGTATCTGCTCCTTCCTGGTCTTGGATCATTTCTGATCTCAGAAATGAGGTTTTTAGTTGGTTACACATATGAGAATTTCTTGACTTTCATAATTAGGACATTTTCAACCTGAAACGTAAGGCTGCCTTTGGTGAGTTTCAGCTCAGTTGTGGGTGGTGTGGGTGGTAACTCACACCATGGTTGAAAAGCACTTTGCAAAATAGAAAATGCTTCTATATATGTGCTAAATAATAATCTTCACTTGAGTCGCTCTTGAAATGAGTTCCCACAAAGCCCTTGTGAGAGACCTTTTCCTTCTCCAGTACAGAACCCTTAATGGAGAAGTTTTTGGCCTCCCTCCTATCCAATGCCCAGATAGATTAAAAACCAAAGTTATCCCCTGGCAACCCTGGCCAGGCCTGCGCTGCCCTAACTGTGGCGCCGCCCATTACAGTTGGGAGCGGGTCTCCCTGTCTCACCACGGGGGAGGGCTTTGTCTCTCAGCGCAGCGGCCCCGCCCACCTCCACGCCTTCACACCCTCCCCTCCCAGTCTGACAGCCAGTTACCAGCCACCACCCTTGTGCCTTCTTCCTAGATGTCCTCTCATCTGGGTCCCCGTTCTAGGCACCCTTGTTGGGTCGCCCAGCAGCACCTGCTCTCTGTCCCCAGAGCCATTTTCCCCTGATCCTGCCCCATCTTCTCCCTCCCGCCCCTGGATTTCAGTTCTGAGGGGTTTGACCACTTTTGATTCTTAAGTAAAAGACGTTTGTTCTGAGGATTCAGGCTTAGTTTAGAAAAAGCCTGAGGCTCTTCCAGCAGCCTCGAAATGCTCGTCTGTTATCCCCTAGTAAAGGACCATGGGTTCCAGAAATCTGTTGTTGATTTTTCTTTAGTTTCCCAAGTAATTTTTTGTTTATTTAATTTTACTCATTTGTTTCTGAATGAGTGATTCATTCACAGAGTTCAAAATGTTAAAGATTCAGAAAAGTGTTCAGTGAAAACCTTTCACTTCTCCCTGGAGGCCACCAGTTTCTTATATATCCTTCCACGTTTTTATCTTACAACCTTTTTTATTTTTTTTGAGACAGAGTCTCACTGTGTTGCCCAGGCTAGAGTGCCATGGCGTCATATCTTACAAGTTTTAAAGTAGAATTTAAAAACTTTTGTTACTGAAGTATTTCAGCATCATTAAGAAAAGTAAATAAAAGAACCAAAAAACTCTCCATCACAACAGATCAAACTGACTTTTTTGTCCGTGTTCCTGCCTGGGCTTTGTCCTTATTCAGGCAGAGTTTTTACGTGGTTGTAATCACTGTCTCGTAACTTTGCAAATATCTTGTTCATTTATGGTGTTTGCTTGGGGTTTCCAAAACCCGGGGATGACGGAGAAAGCTGGGCAGCAGAATTGGAGACTGTTGAAGGATAACCCCAGCGCGTGCCCGTTCCTCACCCCGTCCCGCTTCTCGTAGAAATACCTGCTCCCCCTCATCCTGGGCGGCCGCGAGGACAGGAAGCAGCTGGAGAGGATGGAGGCCAGCCTCTCCGAGCTGACGGGCAGCGTGGCCCAGACAGGTAAAGATTAATGACTCCATCAAGTCACCCCTCAAAGCCTCCCCCAGGCAGCCCCTTCTCTGCCCCCTCCCCTCTCCCTCCGTCTCCACTTTATGTGGTGACTTCATTTATCTGCTCTGAGAATCTGTTCACATTTGCAAATGAAGCCGCCGTCATTTCAGTTTAATTTGAAATTGCTTGTTTACTGTCGGCGCGGCCTCAATTAATTATGTTTTTACGGAAAGGCTCCCAACCTCAGAATATTAATAAGGGGAATAAAATGACAGCCTTTCTAAGGGCTGTAAAGTTCATTTTTAATTTCTGCTTCTATGAGGTTTTCAGGGGGGTTTTCAGTGGTTTTCCCCCTTCCCTCTAAGAATCCAGCGCAGGGTCAAGAGAGTCTGTAATTACTGTGGCTCCCGGGACCCTGGCCACCTCCTCTGTTATCGACTCTACAGGGCTCATGTTCATTACCCAGTGCCCCAGTGATGGCCCAGATTAGCTGGGACCTGTCGCACCAGAGGTGGCTCCTTCCTTTATAAACGTGTTTACTAGACGGAGGCTCGGAATCTAAAAACCCAGGCAAGGAAGGCAGGAGCCCCCGTCCCAGGCAGGAGTTTGAATCCTTCTGGGGCACGTTCGAGAAGCCCTCAGCAGTCCTGTGGCACATCCGTCCCACTGGTGTTGGCTGCTGGGAGGCTGACGTTGGCAGCACCAAGGCCCCGCAGGTCACGTGACCCCGGGAACTCTGCAGGCGGCTGGGGCAGGTGGGGAGGGAGGAGGAGCAGCGGGAAACGGACTGGCAGTTTTAACCGCTCCTGGATGTTGCTGAGGCCTGAGACTCGTCTCTGCCAGGATCGGAGACTTTCTCTGAGTTCCACAAGGACACTGCGAGGCCCAGGAGATGAGGGATGTGGCATTGTAGGAGCGGGGAGAGCTGAGCAAATCATAACCAGCGGTAATTAGAGGGGAGAGGCTCTGGACGGATATACTGTTGACCACGGACAACTGCACAATAGAAAGATAAAGTAGAAATACTGGAGGTTAGATACGGCGCGGGCAGACTCCCCAGAGCGCAGATAAATTAGATGGATCGCGGGGCCGGGGGCTCTGCACATGTATTAGACGGAGCAGGAACACGGGAAGCTCCTAGGTGTGTGGACAGAGAGAAGGGAAGATCTTTGAGTATCAGTTTAACAGTGTCGCCCTCTTCTCCCAGTGACTCAGTTACAGACCACCCTCGCCTCTGTCCAGGAGCTGCTGATTCAGCAGCAGCAGAAGGTCCAGGAGCTCGCCCATGAGCTGGCTGCCGCCAAGGTACGTGTCCCTGCCCCTCTGGGTCTCCCAGGTCCAGGTCTGCCCCACAGCCCTTTGCTCCTGCCCTCGGTGCCCAGCCAGCTGCCTTCTGTGGGCCTGACTTCGTCTGGTTTCAGAGGTTTCAGAGGGTTACACAGCAGCAACGGCACTGCCCCGACAGGGAAAGGAGGCAGTCGCTGTGTGGCCGGCGTGGCATTTAACCATGGAGGCCATCTTTTCTGTCTCTGTCACTTCCCAACAGGCGGGAGGGAAAGCCCTCCTCTGTCTGCAGACCTCTCGTGGCAGCCACATCCCTGCAGCTCTGGAGGCCATTGGTAC
This sequence comes from Avahi laniger, assembly GCA_963575035.1. NCBI lineage: Eukaryota > Metazoa > Chordata > Mammalia > Primates > Indriidae > Avahi > Avahi laniger. The sequence continues at coordinate 9,945 of CAUYSK010112136.1, forward strand.
AGACATGGGGCAGCCTCCACCTGCAAGTTGTGTTGCGGTCACAACATTGCCCAGGGAGATTCCTCGGACCAAAGGGGAGACACGCCATTGCTGGGTTACCAGCGTTCCATCCCAGACACTGCTCTGTGGTGGGCAGGTTCTCTAAAGCCCGTCTCATGGTGCGGGTGACCCTAAAGGAGTTAGAACCAACCATGATCGACCGAGGCAGTTTCCATGCCTCCCTGACCAAGTCTGAAGCAATTTGACAGTGTCACATTGTAGGATCAGACTGCCTAGGATAGAATCCTGGCTCTACCCCTCGTTAGCTGTGTGACCACAGGCAAATTACTTAACCTCTCTGAGTCTTAGTTTCTTCATCTATAAAACAGAGCTACAGTGGCACCTACTTCGTTGGGCTGTTTGCATGCTTACGGTGGTGCCTGGCTCCAGCCAGCTCCCAGGGTCGTGCAGGCCCTGGCTTTTGTGGGCAGGTGATCATCCCCGAGGCAGTGTCTTGGATGGGTTGGGACCAGGAGACAGTGGCCTCCCCATCTCTGTTCCCTACTCTGCAGCTGTGCAGCTGGTGGGTGCTGCCTCCAGGCTGCTTCCAGGCAGCCTGTCCTCTACAGGGTCTCGTTCCCAGTCACTCTCCCACGGAAAGCCATCCCTCACTGCACGACCAGATTTGGGCCAGTGCTCAAATCTTCTGCATTTGCAAAAACCAGTAAAATGCAACTCTCCCCATTTCCAGTGGAATCTTGGGTGCATGTTGTGAAGAAGGTCCCTGAGGACCCTCTGCCCGAACCCCATCCCACACGGAGGTGCTGCCTGCCCTTCCTGCCCAAGTGGCTGTGGGTACCTGTGGCCACCTCCTGCCTCCGTGTGCCCCGCGGGCAGCCCGTGGAGTAGCCGGGAGGGCCGGCGGTCTCCCGCCTGCTGTCCTGTTATCTCTCAGACCGCTGGCCTTCCCATGGCCAGACGCCATTCCGGAAATTGGAAAACTGTTTTCAGGCCTGTGCACGAGATTAATGCCACATGTTGTGTTTTAAGAAGGGGCAGGGACTGTGCTTGATGTGAGAGTGGCTGCTCCGAGTGTCCTTGTGCCGGTTTTTCTGCCGCCCTGTCTGCAGCGGGGCCACTGGCTTGGCATCTGAACCCGTGTGTGTGAGGACTTCGGTTACCCCATAAACCAAAGGCCCAGACCTGTGTTTTCTCAGCTGTAATGCAAGTTTTATATCTGACTTCCAACTCCTGCTGGAGCACTGTAAAAAATTAAAAGGAAGAGCTTTAAGTAATTAAAAATCCTGCATAAAACTGAAGACTGTGAGTTTTCTACAACTGTTTTTTAAAGAGACTGGCTAAAAAGCCCCAGATGTCAGATTTTATTTCTAAATCCTGGCATCTGGCACCATATGTGTTTGGAAATCCGAGTCCTCTGTAGGCGGCGAGTGGAAGTTGCTGCCTTGTTGACGGGCTGCTGCGGCCTTCAAGGTCTCGGAGGAACCAGAACAGTGGCTCCCGGGTCCTTGCAGTCTGGTGGTCTGGAGCGTGCGAGGGCAGTGCGCTTGCGCTCCCCCGGACCGCTGCTTTCCTTCTTGGGATCCGCAGCCCTGCCGAGGGGCTTCTCCCTGCAGAGGTGCCCCGCTGGGCTGCTCGTGGGGGGTGAGCCCGCCGCACCCCCACCCACATCAGGGCCCAGGCCTCCGCAAGGTAGCCTGTGATCCGTGGCAGACGGGCAGGGGACAGCCAGGGACTGTTCCCGCGTCCAGCTTGTGCATAGCAGCGTTGGAGAGAGAGCCTCACACAGTCATCTGTGCACTTGACGACGAGCCAAGGTGGCCTTCACTCTGGGCGATGGGACCTCGCACTGAGGCCACCGTGTCTGGGGTCGTCCTCCGTAAACACGCTTCACGGGCAGCTTGGCCACCAGCAGCTCCCCTTGGCAGTCCCATTCTCCGTCTGCCCCAACAAGATTGGCCAAAGGAAGGCGTGGGTCTCTGGCGTTTATTTGAAAACAGTGTCAAACTCAAAGGGAAAGGTGTGCATTGGAGGAGAGCATTTGTCCGAGACTGTGGCTGTACCCTTGCCCCGGGCCTTCTCTGGGGAAGGAACTGAAGTCGGTGTACGCGTGGTGGCTTCTCTCTGCTGAGCCTTCAGTCATCCCAGAAGAACGGCTTGAATGGGGGACGTGGCCCACAGGTAGCTTTGCAGACAGAGGCGCATGGCCTGGGGTCGTCCTCCTTGGCCCTGAGGAGCCGCTGGTGACCTGACCCTGTGGAGCCGGAGGTCCCCGAGAAGTGTGGCGAGTCCCATCTCATGGCAAAGCCTGTTTTTTAGGCCAGCTTGAGATTCGAGCTGCAGGATGGGACGAGCAGGTGCTCAGCTGCCACTGGTGTCCCTGACACCATGGGTGGGTTCCAGGTGCCAGGCCCAGGTACCTGCCAGTGTCGAGGCAGTGCGTTTACCTGTGTGTGGTGGTTTCTCTTGGAGGGGAGAGGGATTTAGGTGGAGGGAAAGTTGGTGTAGGGATGGGCTGGGTTTATTTTATTGTCTTTTGTTTTAATGGATATTTCAAGCACCCGCAGACACAGAGGGGGTGGGACCTGGACCCACGTGTCCCCGCGGCCTCATCCCCAGCATCCCACCCAGGCTAGTTGAAAGCAAATCCCAGACCTTGTATCATCATTGTGCAGACTCTTCAGCCTGTCTCTCTAGAAGATACGGGCTCTTTTATTGTTGTTATTTTATTTTACAAATGCATAATCCCCTATGTCACCTAAAAACATGTAATGATTCCTTAATATCAGATGTCCCAACAGAGTTGTGGGAATGTTTGTTTTAAGGGTGTCGTCATGTAAACAGAGAGACACAGGCAGGCAGACCCCCGAATGGGCAGAGGCATAACTTTGTCCGGGGCTTGTGAGAGCAGACCCAGAGTGCCCTTCGTGCGCAGCTCCTGCCCAGGGCCCGCCTGAAGCCGCAGCCCGCCCTGCCGTGGCTGGAGGGCCCCTCTCTGATCCTTGTGCTTTGACTTCCAGGCCACTACATCTACCAACTGGATCCTGGAGTCCCAGAACATCAATGAACTCAAGTCGGAAATTAACTCCTTGAAAGGACTTCTTTTAAATCGGTAGGAGAGTCGGCTCCGACTGTGTTCAGGCCGGGCCTGGGACAGGGGACTGAGAGTCCCTGGGCTGGTCACAGTCTGGGGTGGGTCTCCCTGAGGGCCCCTGTCTGGCCACTGAGCTGGGTGATGCAGGCATTGGGTGTGAGGACTCTTTGAGCTTTGACTTCCCTCCCCGGTTGGCCCCTCCCCATTCCAGGGTGACGGTCTAAGGCACCCGTAAGAGTTTTGAAATCGACACAGTTCCCCAGACCTGTCAAGACCTGGTCAAGGACAGCTTGAGCTGAAAAGCAGGGCCCTTTGAGCTGAGGAGAACGTCCTGGTTTGGCCCATCTTGAAACAGGGAGTCCTGGGTCCTGGGAGACCTCTCAGTCACGACTTCGTCCCAGAGAAGTCTCTGCAGAGGGCCAGGGGTCTTTGTGCCCGTGTAGTCTGAAGAGCTCTGCCACAGGAGGCACAGGCAGAACCGGTCCCTGCCTTCCCCTCCAGCTTCTTGGGTGTCCTCTGTCATCCCTGTGCAGTGACAGCACATTGTCATCAGCACAGCCCGGAATGTAGGGTGACCAGCTTGTCTTGGTTTTCCCAGGACCATCCTGGTTTCCAGCTGAAAGTCTCGTGTCCGCAGCCTCTTGGGCCTGGGACCCGGGGTGGCTGGTCGTCCTGCCGGCATGGCGCCCACGTGGGCTTGCGGGAGGCGTGCTCATCTCCCGCTGGCCTAGTGGCTGGTGCAGGTGGGCCCCTCACCACGGGTCAGGAGTAGGGGACCCCATTTTCCAGGCCACCCACTTCCTGGTCCTCCCTGAGGAAAAGAACATGTCCTTGAAAGAGGTGTGACTGAGCTCAGGGAGGGGCCCAAGGGTCGTCATTAGGGGAGATCCTCCATTTTCCAGCATCTAGGTCAGTGCCTTTGAGGCTGGGGGACAGAGCAGGCCGACAGGCTTCACTGTAGCCGGGAATATTGTACGTTGGATTTCTCATTAGTAGTGGTGACACTGGTGGTGAGCAGGCCTTGGTGTGTGCACCCCACTGAAGGGAGGTCCCAGGCTACGGAGCTGATGCCGAGGCGAGCACTCGTGGGACGGGGCAGGGCTTTGTCGTCTTGGCTCAGAGATGGGCCCGCCTGCCAGAGAGCTCCGCCTCTGAGTCGTTGCCAGCTAGACTTGACCTCCAGGTCCCTCCTGGAATTGGCTTCGGTCTGGGCTGGCTGCTGGCCCAGGGCCCAGGAAGGGAGCCCAGGAGCGGAAGAAAGAGCCGCTCTTCCCTGTCCCAAGTGTGGAGCTCAGAGGTTTTCTAGCAAAGTGCACCAGCGTCCCCCTTTTGGTTCTGATGTCTTGACCCCTTAGCCAGTGGCCGGGGCTCCCCGCCGCCACCTTTTGCCCAGGCTACAGTCAGGTGAGAACTGAGGTCCGGGTGTCTGGGGACCCCAGTTTTAGCCCTTTTGGGCTCCCCACCTTCTCCCTCTCCTGGCCACTGGGCAGAGGTAGGGACAGTGCTGAAGATGAGCAGGAAGCAGCTCTGGGGTGTGGCAGGCCCCCTGGGCCCAGCCATCCGGCAGCTGCCAAGGCAGGGTCCTCGCCCACGGCAGGTGGGGCCCGGAGACACCCTGGGTGTAGTGGGGCAGTCTGCGGCAGCACAGGGCACTTCGGGCTTGTCCCAGCGATGGAACCTCCGATGGCACCTGCAACAAGCCACAGGCTTTGTTCCTGAAAAGAGGGGAGGGAGGGCTCCATCCAGTCCCCTGGTGGGTGGCCCCAGGGGAGCTGCCACCGTGTCCGAGCCCCCAAGGGTGTGAATCCCAGGTGCTGCCACCAACCTCCGCTCTTGCTTCCTCTGCCAGGAGGCAGTTCCCTCCGTCCCCCTCGGCCCCGAAGATCCCCTCCTGGCAGATCCCGGTCAAGTCGCCGTCGCCCTCCAGCCCCGCGGCCGTGAACCACCACAGCAGCAGCGACATCTCGCCAGTCAGCAACGAGTCCACGTCGTCCTCGCCCGGGAAGGAGGGCCACAGCCCCGAGGGCTCCACGGTCACGTACCACCTGCTGGGCCCCCAGGAGGAGGGCGAGGAGGTGGTGGACGTCAAGGGCCAGGTGAGGCTGGAGGTGCAGGGCGAGGAGGAGAAGAGGGAGGACAAGGAGGACGAGGAGGACGAGGACGACGACGTGAGCCACGTGGACGAGGAGGACTGCCTGGGGGTGCAGAGGGAGGACCGCCGGGGTGGGGACGGGCAGATCAATGAGCAGGTGGAGAAGCTGCGGCGACCTGAGGGCGCCAGCAACGAGAATGAGCGGGACTAGGGCCCCCACCTGCCTCTCCCCGTGACGGCGGCGTGCCACGGCCCGGGAGGGCGGCCTGGAGCCCAGGCAGGGGCCAGAGCTGTCCTCAGCTGCACTGCGGCCAGCGGCGGTGTGGGGGGTCGCGGCTCTGTCCACCGCCCCCTCTTGCCTGCCGCCAGCCCAGCCTGCCGCTTCCTAGCTCAGCCCCTGCCAGCCCCTCTCCCAGACAGGCGTCCTGTCCAGGGCGTGTTTGCTGCGTGTCTTGACTACCGTGACACCGCGCATGGCCAGAGCTAGTGTCCTCACCTGCCTCCCGGCTCCTCAGCAGACGAGGAGCTGTGGTCCCTCTGGTGTCTGCCCAGCCCTGTCCCCAAAGCCCTGGGGCGCCTATCCCCAGCCCTAGCCATGTCCCGTTGTCCTCCCAGACAAATGGAACCACCCTGCACTTGTGCCCAGCCCCGTGCCGTGTAACGGCCCAGCTAGTCCCATGACGAGCCGGGCACCGGGGCCTCCTGACCAACGGCCGCCTCTGTCCTTCCCGCCAGGAGGCACGTGTTCATCTGTGTGATCATGTATAGATTGCGGAATATAAGATAGGACTGTATATAATTGTAATAAATACAAGTTGCCACTATTTAATTCCTGCCTGCGGCTCCCTGTCTGCTCCCGGCACCCTGTGGCCCCGAGGCGGGGAAGCCGGACCGGCCTCGGCAGCCCCTGCAGATGGGCCGACGGGCGCTGTCCCGGGGCGTGTTCCCCAGCTGCTCAGCCGCAACCGGAGGGGCTCACTCCTGGGTCCCGGGTGTCTGCCCGCAGGAGAAGGGACCTCTTGTTACTGTATATAGACCTGCTGCCGAGTGCGACGAGCTCTCCTTCCTTAAATGGATGAATGTCTCCCAGGAGGGTGTGTGTCCTCCTCGCTTCCTCCCTGTCTCCCTGCGGCTTTCACAGAGCATTTGGCTAACCCAGAAAAGCAGGGCCGGGAGCTCCTGCCGAGGGGCGCTTGAGCCTCGGAGTGACGGCACCGGGCTTGGGCGCCGTGGGCACTGTGGCGTCCGCGTGCGTCGTGTAGACACAGTGGCTTTGGAATAGCACCTGGCGGCTGCTGCAGGTGGGGCCGGGCAGTCAGTGCCCTCTGGGCCACCCACCGTGCCCTGGGGAGGGAGGAAGATGTGGCGGCTGGGCTGACGCCTGGTACCGGGGCTGTTTTGTCCCAGAAGACATCTCACCCCCAGCCTGAGCCTCCTCTCCCCGTGCAGCAAACCCTTCCGGGGCCTGTGGAGGCGGCAGGACACCGTGACTCTGCTGACCCTCACCCTCAGGGGCATCCAGGGCCCGGTCTGGTTTCTGGCCCACAGGTTGTTTCTTTCTCGCTCAGCCTCCCAGGATGCTCCTCTGGCCCGTGTTTCCAGCCACTGTTCCCTGGGGACACACACAGCCTAGGCTGAGGGTCACCACTACAGCTTGTTCTCCTCCTTGTCCCCAGCCTCCTTGTTGTCCCTGAAGTAGCAAGTTTCTCAGTTCCCAGGGGCTACTAGCCTTGTCTAGATGAGGGGACCCTGCCCTGCCGGACCCCAGGGGTCCCAGTGTCCGGGAGCCAGGCAGGCGGAAGAGACAGACCAGCAGGGGCCAGGACAGGCCGGGCTGTGTCCCAGCCGCTGGGTGCTGGTGACTGAGGGTCCCACTCCCCGACCTGCTGTGCTGCGGACCCTCCGTGGTGAACGGAAGCAGCTGGATCCTGGGGCAGGTTGGTGACTGAGGCTGCGCCCCCTTAGTGTTCGGTGCACATTGGCCATCGTCTGTGACTTTTCAGAGGCCCCTCCTCCTGTGGGACCAGCAGGGAGACCTGAGGAGCCACCCCAGGATGGAAATGGAGCCAGAGCTCCTGGGGTTGGTGCCGGGGGAAGCAAAGTGCCAGCCCTGGCCGGGTCCCTGCCGGCGCCCCTCCCTCGAGAGCTGGGCCTCCCCTCTCCCCGGGGTGGGCAGCGCCAGGCGAGTTTTCGCCAACCCGGGGGCAGTAGCTCGAGGGTCACTGGGCTCAAGCTTGGAGGAGAAAGGGATGGAAACCTGGGGCCCAGAGGCCTTTTGCCCCTGTGGGTCCTGAGCACTGAATTCGGCCTTTGAGGACAGAGTCTGGCGCGATTTCAGGGAGAGAAAAACCCCTCCCCAAAACGGCGTGAGTGCTGCCTAATAAAGGCAGCTGCTGGACCAGGGAAAACAGCCCTTTGAAAAAAAGTCTTTCATTAGAAAAATAATGCATTTCATCCAAATAAGGTAAAAATATTCGGAATGGGGCAGAAGTGAGCAGCGGGCAGCGCCTGTCAGGCCCTTTCTGGAAGGGAGAAGATGATTAACTCAATTACAGTATATTTTTATGAAGTGTCTTTTAGGAAAGAAATAGCCCCGGGCTTGGAAGCCACAGGATGGCTGTCCTGACCTCTGCCTGGACACACCTGCCCCCGGCCCCGAGTCTCCTCCAGCTCCTCTGTGACTTGCTGGTTCTACCTTGGGCAGGGTCGCCTCGTTTGAGAAAGACAGAGGGGACCTCCCTCGGCGTTTCTGATGCCCAAGGAGCAGGCCAGGTGGCAAGGGAGACTCCCTAGGGGTGGGGCCCTGGCCGCCTGGGGACTGTGCCCTCTCCAGGGGGTGCCAAGGCCAGGGTGCCCGGGCCAGAGCAGCCCCTCTTTGGCCCTGCAGGCACTGTTCTGGGACCCCTGGGTGGGAAAAGGGAGCGTGCTGGGTCAGGGAGGGGATGCTGAGTTTGTACCCCAAACCCCAAGTTTGACTTGGTTTCCCTCTTGTGGACGGAAGTGCACACCCAGTGTTTAGGTCAGTGTGGGAGGGAGCGAGAGGCAGAGCTCCTCCCGCCCCTCCCGCCTTTCCTGCTCCGTGTCATGGCGCTTGCTCATGGCGCTTGCGGACTCTCTCCCTCTCTCCCTCTCCCCACCCCCACCCCACCCTGTAAAAACGGAAGCTCGTCTGCGTCGCTTAAGAACAGCGAATTGTGCTTGTCCTTCGGGCCCTCACACACAGATGGAAGTGGAAGAGTTTTCTGGAAGGCCCCTCTCCTGCCCTCCTTGCTGTGGCCCAGCCCCAGGGCCCAGGAGGGAGGAGGAGTATGGACAGGAGCCACTCTCAGTGGCTGGTCCCCAGGAGCTGACTTAATCCTAGTGTTTCTCTGTTTAAACCGGCTTCTGCCAAGGCACCTAGAGAAGAGGGTCGGAAGCTCCGGGGGGTCAGGCACGAAGGCGACAGTGAGACCGCAGGCGAGGCTGCATCCTCACCTGGGAGTGCCCCGGGCCTCGTCTCTGGCGGGAGGGGCCCTGACGCTCTTCTGGCCCCTGCTCCTTTGTGCTGCACAGGGAAGGGCCACCAGCTGGCCAAGGGGAGGATGCAGCAGACACCTCCAGGCCACTGTGGACGTGTGGCCACCACCTGCTCCGCGCCCAAGCTGGCACGCATCAACACACGTGTGGCACACATGTACTCATGCAGGGCTCGGTGGGCCCCGACGCTCTGAAAGCCCCTCCCCCACACCTTCCTGCACCAGCCACAGCTCAGACCACGGCTCTTGGACGCTCTCTTTGAGGCATCGAGCGAGGCGTGACTTGCCCCGAGTCGGGAGCAAACGTTAATAGTTGCCTGTCACCCAGCGCTCGATGGATTGATGATTGATGAGATCTCGCTCTATTGCCCAGGCTAGAGCACAGTGATGCCACCCTAGCTCACTGCAGCCTCAGACGCCTGGACTCAAGAGATCCTCCGGCCTCAGCCTCCTGAGTAGCTGGGACCACAGCCACGCCACGACGCTGGGCTAAGTGTATCCAGCACTTTCAAGTTCGTGTTCTCCCGGAAGAAGAGATGAGATGTGTTATAATTTCTTACGGAGAATGCCTGAAACCTTTCCTTGTGCCTTGACAAGTGCTGGAAAGACCTTTACAGGTCCATGGCGTTAACGCATTGACTGCCACACTAGAAAAAGGATTTTTTCCTAGGGGCCACAGTGTTTTATTACGAAAATAGAATAAAAACTTTGAAAATAGAACGATCCTTTGTAATATAATGAAAAATTTCTCTTTTTTTATTGTTTTCTGTGCGTGAGTTATACACAACTTGAAAAGTAGTTCACAAGGCTCCCAAGATAAAGAGATATGTCAGGCCCGGTGCGGTGGCTCACGCCTGTAATCCTAGCTCTCTGGGAGGCCGAGGTGGGCGGATTGTTTGAGCTCAGGAGTTTGAAACGAGCCTAAGCAAGAACGAGACCCCATCTCTACTAAAATTAGAAAGGATTGTTTTGTTTTCAAGATTTTATTCTATTTTCGTAATAAAACACTGTGGCCCCAAGAAAAACAATTTTTTTTTTAGTATGGCAGGCAATGTGTCAACAGTCCATCCCCCTCCTAATTTCCTGCTTTAAGCCATGCCAAGTCAGGAAGTCAGAATCACCAAACTTAGCTCTAGGAGTCGAAGTCTCAGAGTGTCACATATTAAGTCAATTCAGGACTTTTTACGTAAGCTATTCACCTGCCTAGTAATCACAGTTTTATTTTGTATTCATTGCTATTTTCCAGCTGATTAAAGACATGGGCATGGGTCCTCTTCTAACCCAGGACAATTTTTAGACAAAGTGTTTTAAGCCAAACGATTTCTTGGACTAGGTATAAACAAGGAGCAGCATGCAGAAAATACTCATCCTAGGATCACTCTTAGTAGAATCTAGGCTAGGCTGGTCCTTAACAGCAATCTCAGAGTGATGAATCCCTTATTCCAGGGTACACTTAGGAAGAATTACTAAAGAACATATTTGCATCTGTTTCAAAGAACATGAGGAAAGGCACTGATTTTAGAAATCTAATGCTTGTTTATGGTTTGTACTTACTTTTTAGCGAGATCATATTCTTTAGCTTCATAATATAGCTTCGCAAAATAAAATCCTTTCATTGACTTCTAAAAAAAAAAAAAGTTATTTCACTTTTCACACAGAAATACTTTGTAAGTTTTTTCAAAAGGACTAAAAATTTGTCCTAACAAAGCCGTTAAAATATTTTATTTTTGTTCACTTAAAAGGTGAAAAATTTTAAAATTGTCTGAAAAATGCATGTATATTCTGAAAGGCATGATTCCATGTTTTATAATGCCTATCATAAAACAAAAAATAAATTCAACAATAGCAAGACAAGCAGACAACAGATATCAAGAATTTATATCACCCTTGGAAACCTTAGAAACCATGTGGCACCTCTCTCACTTTACAAATAGGTAAACAGAAAACAGCTTCTCTGGGCAGGGAGAGGTATACCAGAAACCTCTCTTCTACCATGTGTAAGCCCAGAATAAGCAAGTACTTCAGACCTGTTAAGGCACTGAGGATTCTCTGGTCCATGTACATGTACAGATCAACTCTGTTTTATGTGTGTATATATATATATACACACACACACACATATATATACACATACACACACACACACATTTTTTTTTTATATATATTTATTTTGATTGACAGGGTCTCACTCTGTTGCCCAGGCTGGATGGCATGGGCCTGATCATAGCTCACTGCAACCTCAAACTTCTGGGCTTGAAAGCAATACCCCTGTCTCAGCCTCCTGAGTAGCTGGGATTACAGGTGTGTGCCACCATGCCTGGCTAATTTTTTCTATTTTTGGTAGAAACGGGGTCTCATTCTTGCCCAGACTCCTGAGCTCAAGCAATCCTCCCGCTTCGGCCTCCCAGAGAGCTAGAATTACAGGCATGAGCCATCATACCCCACCAAACACCTTATTTTTGAAGACTATACAAAGACACAGGAAAAAAATTAAAATATTGAATAAGAAAAGTAGTCTACTGAAGAGCATATTTTCCAATGTATGTTTTTGAATAGGTATATATGAAAATGCTAATTACTTTGGAATTATAGAATCCTGTTATATTTAAGGATTTTTTCTAGTTTTCAAATTTCCTATAGTAAACTCCCATTATCTACAACAGGTATTGACACAATATGATTCTGTCTAGTGTTCCAAACTATTCAGTAAAGGTGGTTAAATAGTGGAATAACTATGATTCTTCTTTACCAAAATAGAGAAGAAAAGCATTTTATCTAAATTCCTAGTTAATTTTTAAAGGCAAGATATACATTTTCTAAAGTAAGTAAAAAACTGATGTCATTAAAATTAATCAGTAATAGGGCTAAAATCCCAAAAAGAACATACTCATTGAAGTGAGATATTACACTTAAGTACAAACTTTAAGTCTGCAAGCTCTGGCATCTATCTGAATTCTTTTCACCTTTGTACCAGACCTTTTCTTAAGATCCATAAAATTTCACCAAACACTGTTTTTTGGTTTTGTTCTGTTTTTTGTTTTTTTAAAAGATGGGGTCTCATTCTTGCTCAGGCTGGTCTCAAACTCCTGATCTTAAGCGATCCTCCCACCTTGGCCTCCCAGAGTGCTAAGATTACAGGCATGAGCCACCATGCCCGGCCCTCCACCAAGCACTGTTAAAGGCACTGAGGAATTAGCAGTAACAAAAAGCCTGCACTTTGCAGCAGTGACAAGCAAATAGATATTTATTAGGGAGCATGAAAAGGGTACTGTTTTTATTCCAGTAAAATAAAATTATTTTTATTCCAGTAAAATAAAATTATTCCATCAATACTTTTTGGTGGAATAATTGGTATTCCACTAATTATTTACAGTATTTCATATTTTATCAAATCTAAAATCAGTATTCATCTCACAAATCACAGGTATTCTAACGATTTGGCAGTGTTTCTTCCTAGGTGGTTTCTTCTTAGGTGCAAACAATGGCATCTTAAGATTCTATAAAAGAGACACAGAGTTGTCGGGGAGGGTTCTCTTTGAGGGGAATTTGATCAGAAACCTGAATATAGCGAAGAAGTGGTTATTCAGGTCAGACTAGACAGTAGATGAACTACAATAAGTTAACTAGTCCCCAGTGTTTACTATATAATTTGTTTCAATTTTTCCTTTTTATGAAACCTGCAGAAAACATTCTTAAATCACACCATCTTTGTGAAATACTCTTCTCACGACTTCCAAGATACCATGCTGTCCATAGTTTGCCTTCTATGTTAGTGGCTGTTTGTTCTCCATCCCCTTCACAGGCTCTTCCTCTCTTCACACCGACTTCCCCAGGAGTAAATCTTATCTATGACATATACTGAATCTCACCTATGACTACTGATTATATGTTGACTCTCAAATATTTATCTTTGGATCTTACCTCTCATGAACTCTAAACTCATGTCCAAAATATCATCAATAAGACCTGTCAGTTGTACCTTATATTAATATGTTACCTCAATTCATCCACTTCTCTACATCTTCACTGCTACTACCAAAGTCCATTCAATATTTTCAGACCACAGGTACTATAGGTAACTATTAATAAAACGGAAGATGGCAAAACCACCTGTAAGAGGGTACTACTGTGCCAGCAATGAAAAATCAGAAAAGGAAATTAAGAAAGCAAACCCATGTTGTTCGAAGGTCAACTGCATATATAGAAATAGTCTCTCAAATCTACGTATATTTCAATAGCAGAAGAACAGGACATACCGAAATGTCAACAGTAATCGCCTCAAGACTTTGAGTCATCTGTATTTTTCAAATCTTCAAAAATGGAAAGCAATTCCATTTACAATAGCATCTAAAATAATAAACTACCTGGGAATAAATGTAACCAAGGAGGTGAAAGTCCTGTATGCTGAAAATTACAAAATAATGCTCAAATAAAGTAAAGATCTAAATAAATGGAAAGATAGATATGTGTGTTTATGGATAGGAAGATCTAATATTGTCAAGATGTCAATGTTATTCACAGCGATCTATAGGTTCAATGCAATCCTTATCAAAATTCTAATGGCCTTTTTCTGAAAAATGAAAAAGCCAATCCTCAAATTCATATGGGTGTGCAAGGGGCCCCAAACAGTCACTCTTGAAAAATAACAACGAAGTTGGAGGAACTCACACTTGCCAATTTCAAAACTTACTACAAAGCTACAGCAATCAAACCAGTGTAATACTGACATAAGGACAGACATATAGACCAATGACACAGTATTCAGAGTTTAGAAACAAACCCATAAATCTAAGGCCAGTTGATTTTTGGCAAGGGTCTTAAGTACATTCAATAGGGAAAAAACAATCCCTTCAAAGATGGTGAAGATACAACTAGATTTCCACATGTGGAAGTATAAAGCTGGACCCCTACTGCATACATGCCACATACAAAAATTACTTCCAAATGGATCAACTTAAACATAGGAACTAAAAACCATAAAACTCTTAGAAGAAAACATAGGAGTAACTCTCTATGTCCTGGGATTTTTATCTCAATAAAACTGTTTTTTAAAAAACTCTAACTTTATGTCAAAATAGTGACACTTAAAAAACTATTCCAAGTTTGGTACGTTGGCATTTTGCCTGTACATCCTTAACAAGATATATTCTGAACCTGAAGAGTTACCACCGATCTTAAACTTCATTTATTATTTTTATCAAAGACTTGAGAAAACAGGTCAAAAAGAATTGAACTGCAAGTAACCAGAAATACTTTCAAAAAGCAAAGAATACACAAAAATACACAGTTTCTCCCCTCCCCCACTGAATTCAAAAATTTAAAAGATAGAGGAAGTACGTGACAAAAATTCACAACGGTCAAGATGCCACAAAAAGGAACAGAGTTTCTCACAGTGTCAACAAACAATAAAAAATAAATTCCATTACCTATTTTGCATCAAACTATCTTATTAAAGAGGACTATCTTAAGATTAAAAAGTTATTAAAGACTAATACATAGAAGCACTGAATTTTGGGGAAACCTGATCATCTCCTTGCCTCCAACCTGCTCATTTTACAAGGGAACTGAATCCCAAGGAGTAAGTGCCTTGTTTAAGGATACATAGCTAGGAAGGAGCAGAGCCAGTGTTATGTCTCGACTCAGTCATTGCTTCTTTCCATAACACCAGATGCCACTATAAGCAAATACCTGAATTCATTTAAAAGCTCCTAAATATGAAGAACCGACATGGGGCTGAAAATAAGAACAGTCAGACTCTGAGAGATGTCACACTCTCCCCATATTGCATAGTCAGCTGACTCCTCCTCCTCCTCCTCCTCCTGCATCCCCTCCAAAAAACGCTGCAGCAAATGAGGTTTGTTCTCTGTATAAACTGGCCCCAAATCTGTGGAGTCCCAACAAGGGTGAGGGCAGGAATTATACAGAATAAGCAAACTCTATATATTCAACCATGAGTTCCCCAATCCCCTTGCCCTGCAAGATAAGGGTAAGGAAATTTCTCAAAAGGTAGAACAGGCTGGATGCAGTGGCTCACACCTGTAATCCTAGCACTTTGGGAGGCTGAGGCAGGAGGCTCACTTGAGCCCAGGAGTTTAAGGTTGCAGTGAGCTATGATGACACCACTGCACTCTAGCCGGGGTGACAGAGTGAGACTCTGTCTCAAAAATAAAAAGTAGAACAAACAGAGGAAAACAAGAATAAGAGAGAAAACTTTGGAGGATTAAACCAGAAAGTCCAACTTTCAGGTAAAAGAAAGATAACGAAAAAAAAAAGAGAGAGAAAAAATGGTCAAAGAATACAAAAATGTTACAGAACTGAAGAAAATGAGTTTTCCAATTAAAGGGACACTTCCAAAAAAACTTTTTTTTCTTTTTTTTTTTTTTTAATTTCAGCATATTATGGGGGTACAGATGTTTAGGTTACATATGTTGCCCTTGCCCTCCTGCCCCCTCAAAAAACTTTTAAGTTACCAATAAGAAGAATCACATCAGACTTCTAACAGAAGAACTACTAGAAAATGGAGCAATGATATCAAAATTGAGGAAAAAATTATTTCAAATCCAGAATGTGATAGTCAAACAACCAAATCAAGTAAAGTTTTTCAGACATACAATATTTTTTTTTTTTGAGACAGAGTCTCGCTTTGTTGCCCAGGCTAGAGTGAGTGCCATGGCGTCAGCCTAGCTCACAGCAACCTCACACTCCTGGGCTCAAGCAATCCTTCTGCCTCAGCCTCCCAAGTAGCTGGGACTATAGGCATGCGCCACCATGCCCGGCTAATTTTTTCTATATATGTATATTTTTAGTTGTCCAGATCATTTCTTTCTATTTTTTAGTAGAGATGGGGGTCTCACTCTTGCTCAGGCTGGTCTCGAACTCCTGACCTTGAGTGATCCACCCGCCTCAGCCTCCCAGAGTGCTAGGATTACAGGTGTGAGCCACCGTGCCCTGCCCAGACATACAATATTTTAAAGAATAAAAAACCTCTCATCCATTCCTTCTCAAAGCAAATGAGACTGTGCTACATCAAAACAAAGTAAATCAAGAGGACATGAGATACAAGAAACAGACAGTCTAACACAGAAAAGAGATGAAGGAAGGGAATTTTAAAGTTAATGATAAAGGGAAGTCCCGGAGTAAAGCTGTGTAGCAAAGAAAAAGAGAAACCAGTCCAGGGTGGAGCTGTAAGTAGCAAGCATGCTCCAAGTATGAAGATGCTTTTTCAAAAATCAGCTGCAATTGATGGGATTATGTAACCTATTTGACCATACTTTAGAGTTTCAATTCCTGAGTTTGAGTAAAGAATTAGTAATATACCATAAACAAGCAAAGCAAAAAACAAAGCAATTATTAAGTCCAGGAAAATAAAACTACACAACAAAGGACTCGAATGCAAAAATATTTATCTTATTATACAAATGCTAAATATTCATTTAACCAAAAATTGCAATAAGAGTACTGGAAAAATAAGGAGGAAACAAATATCTGTGGACAGAGTTCTGGAGGAGCACAGTAGAAAGCCAGCAGAAAGTGTCTAAAATGGCAGAGAGAGAATCAAGAAATAAAAGTATACATATATGTTACTCAGAAGTATAAAATATAAATGATAGAAGAAACATCCAAAAGCTTTCAAAGCCAGGTGTGGTGCTGGGGTGCACACCTGTAGTCCTAACTACTCAGGAGACAGAGCAGGAGAATCACTTGAGCCCAGGAGTTCAAGATCAGCCTGGGCAACATAGCAAGACCCCATCTCTAAAATATATATATGTATAAAATAAAAAATAAATAAAAGCTATCAAGAAGCCTCTGAGGAGTTGGAATCAGTTGCAGAATGAGAAGCCAACTAGACAGAATCTAGAAAAACTAAAAATAAGCCATTTGGAAAAAGCAAAATTACAGAATGATTATTTTCAACAAGGGCAAAAGCAGATGTGAGGGAGTAGGGAAAGGGCAAAACGAAGATGAACAAATGAAAGCATAATGAAAAACTGGAAGACATGAGATTACAGACACATCAACCCACTCCAGAACCAAGACTTCTAGAAAGCATGGTCAGTTCACAGATGGTCAGCCCCTGCCAAACTGGGAGAGAAATAAATAGTAATTTCTTTCTTTTCTTCACAGCCACTGCCTCTGCCCCCTCCACTATCTCCCTTCCACGTTATCCAATGCATCCTGTTTTGGCATTTCACGCAAACCTAATTTTATAGAATAGTTTCCCATGTTCCAAACTTACTAACTGATTTATATTCCACTGAAATTCTCAGGTTCTAAAATAAATGATTTCAACTTAATACTTTTTAAGTGTAAGAGAGAGGTGGCAATAATAACCAATTCTTAAAATTCTGCCCCCATTATTTTATTTGATGGAAAAGTTATGCAGTTGAAAGAACATTCTAACGTCTGTAGAGACCAGTGGTTTTTAATCTTTTGGGAGCTAAGGTTCCCACCAAGACTCTCATGAAGGCTCTAAACTAGCTTTAAAAATATATATATAAAGTCATGTCAATTTCAGGAGGCATTACAGAAACCCTCAGTAAGGTTGTTTTAGACTCTATTACCACATTCTTATTTACGACTATGCCAGCAGTTTGAAATTAAAATCTGTATGTAGGTATCTATTCTTCTTCTCTGGAGGAATAGGCTGGTGTAACCTATCTCACTGTTCCCAAGAGAAACTAAAACAGACCCATTGACAAAGTCCTGCCCAGCTACCTGACCACGGACAAGAATCTTTAATCTCAGCACGTCTCAATATCCACAGGGTTGGTGTGAGCACAAAATAAGATAATTTAGGCCTACTTATGGTAAAAGACAAAATTATGTTGTTTTTATAATCATGACTATCTATGAGTTTCCTTTTATATTTAATTCCTTTTATTTGTTTTTATTTTTTTTGAGACAGAGTCTCACTGTGTTGCCTGGTCTAGAGTACCGTGGCGTCAGCCTAGCTCAAGGCAACCTCAAACTCCTGGGTTCAAGCAATCCTTCTGCCTCAGTCTCCAGAGTAGCTGGGACTACAGACATGCGCCACCATGCCCGGCTAATTTTTTCTATGTATTTTCACTTGTCCAGCTAATTTCTATTTTTTTTTTTTTCTTTTTAGTAGAGACGGCGTCTCGCTCTTGCTCAAGCTGCTTTCGAACTCCTGAGCTCAAAATGATCCTCCTGCCTCGGTCTCCCAGAGTGCTAGTACTACAGTCGTGAGCCACCGCGCCCGGCCTATATTTACTTCCTTTTAGATCTTCATTCTTACAGGCCCCTTCCCCAGAATAGACCTTGAAAAAATGCCCTTTTAACATGAGCAAGAAAAATAATGAATTGCAGCTAACATATATTTAGGGCTTACTATGTGTCAAGCGCTGCCCTGAATGTTTAACATGGATCATCCTAGCAATGTTACAACTCGATTTTATTGATGAAAAGTCTAACTTGCCTCAAATCTTGCTTTATAAACGCCAGAGTTGCGATTATTCAACCTCTGGCAAACTGATTCAAAATCCTGTACACATTTACCCTTAACAGCTTTTCCGTCACTCTCTACATCCAATTGCTAAAATCTTGTTGATCTAAAACACATCTAGCACATTTTTTTTTACCTTTAACGAGGAAAAATGCCCTAAGATCACGTTGTGAAAAAGGTTAAAAATTCTAAGCCATAGTAACAACTGTCTGTAAGAAATTAAGAATTTCCAACATTCCGGTTTTTCGTTTTTAGTTTTTTTTTTTTCAGGCAAATAAAAGTAGCTTCCAAAGAGTTGTGGGAGTGAAAGAGAGGAGATGAGCAGTGGAGCTGAACCCTTATAAAAGTCCAGCAACAGACGCCTCAAAACAACAAGAGTTCCCATGTCATTTGCGCTGTCAGGCCACTGCAAATGTGGCTATCTCTGCCTGGATGCGTACGATTTCACCCGTCACAGCGGCAAAGCCCTCCCGGGGCTGCCTCAGTCCCGGGCTGAGTTCCGCCAAGCTGAGGAGTTGCGACCTCCGCCGCAGCAGTAACAGTCTGGGAAACGCGAAAAACCCTGCCGCACACGGTACCCGGGGCGCCCATCGCAGGCTAGTAGGCGTCCAAGCCCCGGGGACTAGGCCATGCAGGCCCGACTCGGCGCGCGAGCCAAGAAAACCCGCGCCAGGGTGGGCCCGCGAATGAAGACAGTCGAGAGTAGGCCAGGAGGAAGAGGAAGGACCCGCCCCAACGGCCGCCCGCATGTCGCCGTCCCCCCCACCCCTCCCCCGCCCGCTGGCCAGCGCCACGCTGCGCACGAACCGCGCGAGCCGGCCGGCGCCTCAACGGAACGCGCCAAGGAGCAGCGGCTGTCGGGAGCCATGACACCGGCGCCGCGCGAGGCCGCGGCCGGGCCAGGGCGACGCCACCGGTCTCTCCGGGACCTGCTCACCTCTCGGGGAGACGGGGCGGAGCCCTGCACCGAAGCGATGTACCGCTCCACGTCGGCCTTGCTGCGCCTCATCGCGCCGCCGTCCTGGCTCCACTGGAGCCGGAGGGCAGTGGTCGGCCCCGCAGCAGTCGCCGTGTCTAGGAGCAAAGAGCCCGAAAGCCCGTGACGCAGCGCCGTCGCGGGCGAAGGCGGCCTCACGACTTACTTGCGTATTGCGTCAGCACTGTGCGCCACGCTGGCGACGGCGGCGCTCTCTCCGCGCACAGAATGACCAGTCGGCCCCGCCCTGTGCGCCGTCCTTGCAGGCCGTGGTCAGATTTCCGCCGCCAGCGCCCACGGCATAGCGTGAGACAGGAAAAGAAATGTTCAGGTCCAGGAGACATTTTACCTGCTGGGTTTTTAAGCGTTTTGGTCGTTTGTTCTTAATTATCATTGCACACTGCTGTGGAAAGATAAGACACTAAAGCCAATTTGGTGAGCGTGTAAATTAGAACAATGTTTTGGAGGTGATTGGTTAAATGTGTCGGACACGTGTGAATACCAAGTAATTTTAGCATGTATACTTTTAAAAAGAATATAAAATAATTTATAATATTTTTAAGTGCATAATTAAAAGGTGGGCCATAAATACTGTTGTAGACGATTACAGTTTTTAAAATACAGTCATCCCTTGGTATACGCGCGGGGATTGGTTCTAGGACCACCTGCGTATATTAAGATCCGCGCTTTTTCAAGTCCCACCGTCAGCCCTGTGGTATATGGGAGACCGCGAATACTGTATTGTCTATCCGCTAAGTGGGCCCGTGCTGTACAAACCCTTATTGTTCAAAGGTCAACTGCATATATAGAAATAGTCCCTCAAATCTATGTATATTTCAATAGCAGAAGAACAGGACATACCGAAATGTCAACAGTAATCATCTCAAGATTTTGAGCCATCTGTATTTTTCTTTTTTTTTTTTTTTGAGACAGAGTCTCACTGTGTTGCCTGGGCTGGAGTGCCGTGGCGTCATCCTAGCTCATAGCAACCTCAAACTCCTGGGCTCAAGCGATTCTCCTGCCTCAGCCTCCTGAGTAGCTGGGACTACAGGCATGTGCCACCATGCCCGGCTAATTTTTTCTATATATTTTTAGTTGTCCAATTAATTTCTTTCTATTTTTAGTAGAGACGGGGTCTCCCTCTTGCTCAGGCTGGTTTCGAACTCCTGAGCTCAAACAATCCGCCC
>CAUYSK010112138.1:0-20383 GCA_963575035.1 Avahi laniger
TGGCACATGCCTGTAGTCCCAGCTACTTGGGAGGCTGAGGCAGTAGGATCGCTTGAGCCCAGGAGTTTGAGGTTGCTGTGAGCTAGGCTGACGCCACGGCACTCGCCCCAGGCAAGAAAGTGAGACTCTGCCTCAAAAAAAAAAAGAACTGTATTTGTCATAAATAGCTCTTCACAGTTTTCACAATAGCATTATATTCTACATTATTTTTATATTCTACATATTTGCACATACATACTCTTATGTACAGACTTTATAAAAACTGTGAACACTATATCTTATGGATGATATATAGGGTTTTCAAGCATATTTTTGACCAAAGCTGACTCTTGCTTTATGGGATGATTTTGGAAGCTAGCCTCTGTAAAAACGCCACTCTCGTGCGCTTTTCCAAATACCTTCGATTCCCCATATGCTTTACATATATGGCCTCCTTTAAACTTTACGAAAATCCTGCAGGTTTGACATCGTAAATATTTTACAGACTTAAAAGAGCTGAGGCTCAGTGAGGTTAAGTGACATGGTAAGTCATTAGGTCATCAGTTAGGGTCAGCAGGGCAAACGGTCCAGCCTTCCGAGGCTGACAGAGAATGGGCAAAACCAGGGCGTTTTCTGGTGAAGTTATTTTACTTCAAGTATAAGGAAGATTTATGGGTTATCTAGATCTTTACAAATGAGTCAAATACCAGAGGGAAAAATAAGGCTGGCTGCAGACTTCTCTCTACAGAAAACTCCACGTCAGAGTCATAACCAAAAAATGTTCGCAATGTTATGACAATTTTATATCTGATCTCAGGCTGGGATTTAGCATAGAAACAACGTTCACTGAACACGGTATTCACGCGCTTCTGTTAGAATGTAAGCCGTGTAGTGGCGCAGTCTATGTTATTTTCCGTTGCACCTCAGCGCCTAGGACACAGGGCCTTACACACAGTAGATACTAAACAGATGTTTGTTGAAAGACTAAAAAAATTTTTAATAAAGAAAATCAAAGATTTTCTCATTCAAAGATTCCTAAACTGGTTTTTTTTATCAGAATCATCTGAGAATTCCTAAAGAGAAATAGAAAATACACATTGTTTAGATCTGTACTTTGAGATTCTAACTCAGTTGGTCTGGGGTGAGACTTGAGTATATCACTTTTTAAAAAGCTCCCCAGATAATCAAAGGTAGGTTAGAATGGTGTTTTCTAAAACGCCTTAAGTGTGCTTTTCAGATTTTTTGCCTTATCTGTTTTATCTGTACTATTATCTGTTAATACTTAATATTTTCTTTAAACTAATTTGCTTTTCAGTTAAGTAAATTTATTTTGATAGGCAACTTTATATTATTTTAACATATTTTTAAAAACTAATTTTCTATGAATTGCCAAAAAAAAAGAGAAGAAAATTATAAAAGTAAGTACAATGAAAAAAATTGTTCTTAAATTCCAGCAAGATATGGTCACTTGGAAAGACTTAGAGATTAAGGCCAGTTCTTAGTTTAAAAAAACCAAGATTTATAAGTGCTATGAAAGAGGTTAAAAAAATATTAACATCACAGTGAGATTTTGGGCTTGATATCCTTATGCCTTAACAAGGCATAAGAAGGGAATAACTTCCTCAGGTATGTGATTCAATATAACTTAAAGCTGTGTCCACACCCCAGACTTTGAGAAACGCAGTGCTATGTGCAGGTGATCAGCACAGCACCTGGGACATGTTAAGTGATTCGTGTATGTTGATTTCAAATATTTACAGAAAATGTACTCTGTCAGGCAAAATACCAAATCTGGTAAATAGAAAAACAAGTCTCTGTCCTTAGGTTGCTCAATGTTATTTCATGTACCTTTTCACAGTTGGGAATTGCTAAATGGTTGGTTTGATGATTTATTTGCATAAACAAACAGAGCTGGGATTCCTGCCTTGGACACTGACTGCATCTCTCTCTGGCCCATATGTAGCTGCCGCTTCCAAACCCAGCAAAGGGTGGGTGGGACTTTTACACTTGCTTCCTATAATCATAATACATTAGTACCTGATACTCACTGTGGGCTTACTATGTGCTACCCCATCAAACACATCACGTGATTTATCTCGTCTAAGCTCACAAGCACCTTATGAAGCAGGTACCATAAGTGATGGTCGACTTCATTTCTCAGATGAGGAAACCGAGGCACAGCTGTAAGAGGAGGCCTTATCCATCCCAGAGGACACGAAACTATAGCTTCTGTTTTGACTGGCTGAGTCCCTGCCTATGGCTTTTCTTCTATTGTATCACCGGTTACTGCTATTTAAATGCCATTTCCTTATGCCAGTGTGATCAGGAAAGGAGCACGTGACTCCAAGGGTGGTCTCATTAGCTTCTGGTTATTAAAAGGAAAATGCAGAGAATTGGGAGGCAGGTACAGATGAGGACGACCGGGCCGAGAATTAAGTTAAATGATAAGCAAAACAAAGGGAGAGAATAAAGAGAATATTCCACCGGAGGTTAAGAGAAAAATAATGAGCTCTTTTTTAAACACAAAAGGAGAATGTAAGTGGTGAAAGAGGAAGCCAGGCTGCTGGAGCTTGGCAGGGGGTAATTTATTGATCGACAAGTAAGAATGTGCCAAAAGGAAAGACGTGGGGAAGGAAAATTATTTGCTGCGGCTTTCACAATGGGAGACGTCCAAGGAGGCAAGAGGAGATGTAAATTTCCCAGGGGAAGAAGATTATGAAGTAAGATGCTTGTTTTCAAGTCCTCAAAAGGCAAAGCATCGCCTTTGATGTCGAACAAGGATCAAACCATGCAATTGGCCCTCGATAATGACAGATGTCTGAAGCTTTTTGGGGTATAGGGAACTAGGACTAAATATTCCTGATTGCTGAGTAGAGTCAGAGAAGTCCTAGATTTGTTCAGAGAAGGGGCTCAAAGGGTTTCCATGGACTCTCTTAGAGAAAAGAGTAGAGTCTAGAATTGGAGGCAAAGAAATAGCTTCTTTAGGATACTGCCAGAGAGGGAGGATGCTTTGAAAGACACACAAAGGGTAAGCAGTTTGTCCGAACGTTACAGGGTACGTTATTTATCCCCACAGGGAAAACCGCTAGCAGAAACTGAGACGGGAGAGGACAGCTAGGGAAAACGGACACCATATTATGGCCCAGCATGCAAACGAATAAAGGCGGCAGACAAACCTCCCTTCCTCTATAAGCAGTACACGCCGCTGTGCAATTTGCGTGTTCATTTTACACTTTCTTGTTTCCAAGTTCTCTAAGGAGTCTGACTCACGACTCTCCCCAACAATTTATTTTTTCCTTCATGAGAACTCTCTAGTTTAAAATGGCATTCTATTTTAACTGTATTTATAGGCACGTACATTTTTTGTCTTCAATTATAGAAAATGAGATAAACCCAGATCTTGAGTTATGACATCAAATAGAGGGAGGCATTTTCATTTTTTTAAGGTTGCAGATATAAGGACGCTAAGTTTACAGACTGTTTAGAATTTCAATCTCTCAACATACATGACACTTGCAAATGTCTCTGCTCATACATTTTATTTTTTTTCCTTTTCCTAGAAGGGACAAATGCCAATAAAGCTCATCTGCCTGAGTTATGGCTTTTTCCTTTCTGATAATTGGCAAGAATTATGCAAAGGCACAGTGTTATCATCAAACAGAGATATAGAGCAATCTAATTCTACCTGGTAATTTGGCATGGCACATTGTTTTTCTAGAATTTATCTCACCAAAGACGTTGGCAGGATGATTTCTATAGGAAAGCAGTCCAATTAAGAGGAAAATTTCTGCAAAGTCAATTTTAATGTTCGATGTTGTACTTGAATTTGCAAATGTTACATGGGTTAATAATGAGCTTGTGTTGGAAGAAAAAAATACATTCTTTTTCTTGATGGTTAAAACAAAGGAGAAAATATCTAAAAGAACTTTTTTGGATGTGTTTTTATTTAAGGAAAGGTGACCTACTCCAAAGATTTTCTTTTTCGTTGCTGCTAGAAAATAAAAACTGAAGGTCTAATATTTGATAGTGGATCCTTTGAATTAAGGAGAAATCCCTGGCCCAGGCAGAGAATTCTGCATTTTTGATCACTGATGGTTGAGGCGAGAGAATCTGAAGGAAGATGTGAAACCAGACTCTTGACTTTAACAGCTCTGCAGGCAACTGTCACTGCCATCATTCCAGAGGTCACTGCAGCTTCTTCCTTACAAAGGAGTGACTTTTAAGCACATGACATTTCTCAGCTCAGTGAGAATTTGAAAGTTTACCAGCTTTTCAAAAACAAGCATTAGAGGGTGGGAATCCACTTACTTTAATTTATCCGCAGAGATTCAAACTGATGATTCATTTTTCATTACCACCTTATCTACACTTATGGAATTTTATTCGGAGTCTTGGGTGGGAATTTCCTTCAAGCAAAGGACGTGAACATTCATTGAAGCATCACGTTACTGGGGTTACTGTGTTTTAGGCAAATAAACTGTGGCCATAACCAAGTTAGAAGCCTCTTCCCTCTTCCCTGCCCTCACAGAAGTATGTATCTACTTCTATCCAAAAGCAGCAACTGGAGTCCCCCGGTTCTTCCAATGTTCTGAGCATTCCTGATTCCCAACTAGCTACCTATCACGGAGTGGTTATTAAAAGTCAGATACGGTGCTAGCATTTTTTCCAATAACAAGTCACATGAGGTAGACACCCTAATGGTATTATCTCTACCTTATTAGTGATAAAACTAATACTTTGAGAGCTTAAATAAAAGCCCCAAAGCAACACAAAGACAGAGCTGGGTTCTGAACCCAAAGCTGTTACTCTAAAACCCTAGACTCTCTCCCAGAATGATTCCAACTGTGGGCCGTTCTTCCACACTAGAGTATAAGTGGATATAAGTCGGCCCTAAATTTCTCCTGGCAATAAGAACGTTTTGCTCACACATTTTAAACAAACAGGCAATTATTTTGTTTTATTTTAAAATATTCACGTGACTCATCCCTTCAACTTCCCCATCTCTCTGTGTACAGTCTTGACTCATATTTTGGGTTTGCTCACACTAAATATATCCCATTTCTCTTCAGGGTCCTAAGGCATTTTAACTGGCAGCCAATACATATTGGGCTGTGTTGTAATTTTGAGGCTAGCTTCCCTTTAAAACATACCAAGGAGGAAAGGAAGAAAGGGTCCTCCATCATTGGCAGCAGGGATATCCGGGCTGAACACATACACGGTTCCCTCTCATTGTGGGGGCCACTTGTCACACGCCCTCTCAAAAGCTCTAGGAACTGAGCTTACCCCTGTCTGTTCTGGAGAATGAACCATTCTCCCCCACGGCGTTGTCTATTCTGTCTAGAGCAGCCCAGAAGAAACATAAGACTTAGTGTTTCTAGAGGTTTGCTGCACAAGTTAGTACTTTACTCAATTCTGGGGCTTCTCTAAGCAGAATCTTCCAGGCTCTCATGTTCCGCTAGCCACTTGGTATTTTATGCAACATAAAACGTAACGAAGATTTGGGCACTGTCCAGTCAATTCAAGCTTTTAAATCTTTATTGAACATCTTCTGACTTGCCAGTCTTTGTTCAATCTTTTTTCAGTTTTATGTTGTTTTTTGCCCCTAGAGGTACCTTGGTCTCCTGGACTGTGGGATAGTGAATGAGCCTCAGTCGCCCTAGCTCAGAGATTTTTGCCCAGGGAATGAAAGAAGGGAAAATGTCGACAATAACAACAATGATTACTATGGTGATTACGCAGGAGAGAAATCTGAGATCAAACATACAGCAATGGCAACACCAAGCACGATCCCTTTTCAAGTGTGGGAAAGCTTTGGTGGCTGCTATTGTTAGATTAGCAGTAAAGGCTGTTAGTAAATGTCACAGAAACAAATTGCCCCTTCCTGGAGCCAGTGGGCATTTGTCTCTGTCACTCCTCTGGGCATGGGGCTCCGTTTTCTTTGCATGGATAGCAGAGCAAATCCCGCTCTAGAGGAGAGCGGGAGCTCCTTTATACGTTTCCGCACTGCCAACCAACCTCAGTCACTCCTTCCTCTCTCTCTGGCCCAATGCTTGCACGGAAAATTGAGGTAATGATTTATATGTCGTAAGCATTTCTGACAGGTGCACTCTATCTTGGCTTCTTCCAGCCCCAGGACTAATCGGAGGCTTATCTTTTCCTTTGTGTAATAGGGAGCTGTCAGGTTCTATGACCCTCCCAACAATTCAATCACTCACGGGAGGATTCACCTTGGAGGGAGGACGCCTTGATATTGCTGAAGGAAGCCCGGTGGAGACTGTGCCCTGACATGTATCCGAACAGTGGCAGCCGGGGGCTGGAGGGCAACATGGCCAAAGTGACAGGATGCCATTTGCTTCCTAAATTTAAACTCTTCATGTATTTCCCAGGAACTGTCTGACTTTTTCACCTTGGTGTATATCTTGTCTTGGGTGCAGGACATTTAGCTGAGTAAAGAGAAGCTGTTCCACAGAAGTGACCTGTGCAGAGAAGGCTTTCATTGCTCTTGGGGAAAAGAGCGTGTTCCTCAGCAAGGCCTGTGGTGCCCAGTGAGGTCTGGCCCTACCTGCCTCGCCACCTGCATCTTGCTGGTACACACCTCTCACGCTCAGCATCTCAGCCACTCTGGCCCTCCTCCCATCCTGTGTCCTTCTGTGCTACACCCCATCTTATGACCTTCATCCGCGGCACCTTTGCCTGGAACGCTCTTCCTGCTCCTCCTTTTTCCTACCTCCTGCCTTACCTTAAATATTAACTGCCTAGGAAATTATTCTCTGCTCACCCTGAAGGGATGGAATTCTCCCCATCGTCTGCTCTCCTCCCCTCTCCTCTCCTCTGGAGGCCCCACTGTGGTGCCAGTTTTACCTTAGGAACATTTGATTTGTGTCCTTTCTAGCCAAAAGAGACCGCAACCTTCATGAGGGCAGAGACTGTGTCTTTCACGTTCACTGCTATAACCCCAGGGCCTATCCCAGTGCCTGACTTACAGTAGGGACTTGAGTGCTTGTGGGATTAATGAAAAAACGAATAAGCAAGAAACACAGGGCTGGGCGCGGTGGCTCACGCCTGTAATCCTAGCACTCTGGGAGGCCTAGGCGGGTGGATCGCTCAAGGTCGGGAGTTTGAGACCAGCCTGAGCAAGAGCGAGACCCCCATCTCTACTAGAAATGAAATTATCTGGACAACTAAAAATATATATATAGAAAAAATTAGTCTGGCATGGTGGCACATGCCTGTAGTCCCAGTTACTCGGGAGGCTGAGGCGGAAGGATTGCTTGAGCCCAGGAGTCTCAGGCTGCTATGAGCTAGGCTGACGCCCTGGCACTCTAGCCAGGGCAACAGAGCCAGACTCTGTCTCACAAATAAAAAAAAGAAACAGAGGTGGTGCCTATGTTCTCAATTGGTTTGATCACCAAGCAGGGCAAGGGAGTCTCTAATTGAGACTGGTGTGACAGTCACCTATGGATCCATCTACATGGATGACTTTACTATTATGGGAAGGAATAATGGCAACCCAAGCGTGGCTTTGTTTTGTCACTTCTATTGCAATCTCTAACCTTGCAATTTCTGAGCTCCTGCTCTGCTGTCCTTGCTGGCAATCTTTTGTTTCCCCCACAGGATACTTTTCTCAGATGCTATTTGAATTTGGAGAGCAGAGGATTAAAAAAAAAAAAAGCAAGCTTTCAGAAGTTTCTAAAGATCTGCAAGTTTGGCATTGAACTAGCAAGATAATTGGAAGAAGTTTTCACCTTGTGTCTGGATGTTTTGGCATTAAATAGACAATGCCCTTATTTAATTGAATGTTGCCGAACTCTCAATCTCTGAAAATAACGAGCGAACGTAGGATCACAGAGCAGCAAAGAAAACGTTGAGAAGGAACTCAGGCAGTTTCTAAATACACAACAAGATTGACTGTAATGTCAGGCAGGGGTACACGAACTTGACGTTATTACCATTTTCAAATAAAGGCTCCTAGCTCACTGCATTGTTAAGTCCCGTGAGAGCAGGGACCACGCATATCTGTCATGACTGTATGCGTGGAATCTTGTCTTTACAGATGGCAGATTAGACAGACGTTAGGTTAGACAAAAGGGAAAGTTTGTGAACAGTGATGGCTTTTAGATTGGCTAATGGGGGCATTTCTGCTTCAAGAAGTCTCTGAAGTAGGATAATGCCTCTGTGGCTCAGAGGGTTGAAAACCAATGCCGTTGGGATGTCAGATAACATGGTGCTTAAGAGAGGGTGGCCTCCTCTTAAGTTAGCAGTGAACTGTGGTTCTGCTACTTCCTGGCACAGTGACTGTAACCTTGCACAAATTATTTCCTCTACGCAGAGCACAGTTTCCTCGTCTGCAAAATGCTCTGAGCTGCTGGGGTTAGCAATTACACCAGGAAGTATGCAGAGTGCCTGGTACAGTGTCAGGCACTAGTAAATTCTCAGTTGCTATTAATGGACTCCAATGTGAAGAGGAAGTTCTATTCATAGTAAGGATCTTTTACCATCAGGCGATTCTGTGACCAGAAGGCTTAAGAGCAGAGTGAAAATGCCGCCAGGGGGTAACTCCTGTTCACTGACCCAATTCTTTCAGCCTGCATTTCCCAAAGCCAGGTCTGCCGCTGTGATACTCTAAGCAACAGATCGATGAACTGTTTGTTAGTGCTCCAAGACAAGATAAAACAGCTCAAGTCAGAATCAGTGTCTTGCTTCATCCATAGAGAAAGTCTTGCTATGGAAAAGAAAAATGTCAGCTGAATGACACAGTGGCTTAATGACACACCCGACTCCTCCTGACGCAAGCTCCTTTCCTGGTTGTGGACCGGCATGGGCCAAAGACCACATTTTGAATAAATGCTCTGAAGGACAGTAATCCCCCGAATTGGGAAAAGGGTTCTTCATGGTCAGATAAGTGTGGTGGAAAATACTGCATGCCATCTCTCTTTCTTGGAGTTTGATGCTGCATGTTAGTCTATTAAAGATTCCCAGAAACCCTGAAGTAATAAGCATGTTTCAGTGTATTTAAGTTAGGGTTTCCTGTATTACTCGAGCAAGAGGCACTTGTGAGAGTGTGTGTGTAGATGTGAACCACCGCTTCTCATGTTTTTCCGGTAAAGAAAACAAGCCCATCTGGATCACAGCAACACGTTGCAAGAGTGTGACCCAGACTCTTCCACCCAAACAAACACAAATCTAACACCTTTCAGGTAGAAAATTTCTCTCCTTGTGGCTCAACCATTCTAAGGAAACTAGAGAATAAAATCCTTTTCCTGTTGAAAACGGTTTCCTTTAACATAAAACCAGCCTTATATAAAAGGTTTCCTTTAACCAGTTTCTTGTTTTGGTGCATTGAAGAAAAGAAAGTATCTTGCTATTCACTATCTCCTGGGGAAATATTTAAAATCTTTTTCTCTGGTAAGGACTGGTATTTAAAATGCTTACATCAATGCATCAGCTGAAGCCTGGTTTGCAATGTATCAGGATCAAAGTGATCATGTCCTCCATTGAACTGGATTCCAAATCCATTTGTGTTAATTATTTTCTACAAAAATCCTATGTATAATGAGCAGAGGCCCTAGAAGGCCTCTATTGATTTCAAATTAGTTCTTTGCATAACCTAGTAGTAAACAGGGATCTAGGCACACATTTTTGATCTCCTATTAAGAGAGAATAGTAGAAAAACAAAAGTCAGTTGTAGGCTTTGTTAACATTCTCGGATTTCTGAAGCAATGCACTGCTTGGGGCTGTGTGTCACGTACACGTCTGCACATACATGTGCATGGATGTGTAGTCTGAGGGACTGGAGACTCACACTCCTCACTCCAGCAACAGTGAACTCACACTTTGGAGCTGGCGCCCGCTATGGGGAACAATGTCTTTCTCATTACGCTCATAATTCAGATAATTTCATCTGAAAGATTCAGAAAATAAAGGATGTTTCTACCTTCAATCATCTAACTATGCCTTGATTTTCTGCTTCCTTTAAAAAGTATACAAAGAACCCTTTAAATGAAAAGATGGGAGAATCACACCCAGTAACTTCTCTTTTGAGAAAAATCCATCTGGGTCAGTGTGAATTAGGTTTGAATAGTGACAAGATTCTTCCTTGCAAAGCTTGAGAAAGGCCAGTAGTAGCCTGCCCCATCCTGGTCAACCTTCCCACGTTTCCGAAATTCAGACCATTTAATGATCAACATTAGGAAGAGAATGGGTCTGGAATGCTGTCCAGCCTCATGGCCTGGGAATCTCAAGATAAATCACACCAGATGCCATGAACACCCAGATTTTTTTCTGCAATGTGATTCTTTTCTTTTTTTGACACTAGGGGACTTCTCAGCTTCCCACTGCCATTAAGTATGCAGATGGAGAGTGTCCTGTATCAGTTCCTATCACATTCAAGAAGCCATGGATGACTTCCGAAGGGTTGCAAAGGGTTTGGGAGCAAGAGACAAAGAAAATTCAATCCTAAACCAGGTATAGGATTCTGCTTATATTTATAATACATTTCTGTTGGATCTAATTACTACGTGGTAAATGCAGCATAACAAAGATCCTTTGAGGATGAAAGAAAATATTTTATTGTCAATGAATACACTCTGAACCCAAGGCAGCTTAGGAAAGCTAGTACAAGCACACACTCAAAATAAGGCATGATGGATTACTGGTCCCTAAATCTAACACTACTTGGAACTTTATAATATATTCATCAGATTTTCCTGAAACTCTTGGTCTCCAGGTGAAAGACAAGATGGGAAGGGAGAGGAGAAAGGTTACAACACACACTGAGCATCTATCGATGGTAAGCATTATGCCAGACACTTTGACAGTTTCTTTATCAGCCTGACCTCTGCAAGAACGTACAATTATTTCCACTTTACAGATGATGGTTGAGATCTGGTCAGAGATCTGCCCCTGTCTTGAAGACTCTGTAGCATAGTGATAAGAGCATAGACTTTGGAGTCAGACAGAACCTGGTTAAGAATATGATTGACCACTTAGGAGCTGTAGACTTGGGCAAGCCATTACAGCTGTCTGAATCGAATGTCCTCACCTGCGACATGAGGATAATAACCACATCCACTCCACAGGGCTGCTGTCAGGGTACAAGGAGCTGGTGCTTGTAACCTGCCTAGCAGAAGGCCTGGCACACGGTACGTATTTAGTAAATGTCCGCAATAGTGTTACTGTTACAGCACACTGGCCACTAGGTGGGCTGCCCCCGTGACTTGACCATGAGTAAGAGGGAAAAAGGTTGAGTTATAACAGACACTAACAGCTCAAATCAATCACAGCCAGAGTCATCACGAACACTCATTTTAAATCCAATCACTGTGCTTTGATAAGAATGTTGTCCTCAGATTAACGTACATAGAACCTCGACGTGGGAGGAGAAAAGAGGAAACAGGAAGGAATTTAAAAAATCAAATCAGAGAAACTCCACTTTTGAATGAACCTTAGAGATCATTATGCCAATGGCTCTCAAACCCAGCTGATCTTCAGAATTGTCAGGGATATAGCTGAGAAATATGAGTGGATGCCTTGGCTCTATTCCTGGAGATTCTGAGTCAGTTGGTTGGGGATGACTTAGATGTTCCCGGAGTCTGATGATCATTCAGGTTTGGTTTGCTAAACCATGACCTAGTTCCATGTACCCTTCCTGCCCCACCTTCCCCCCAAACAAAACAGAAAGCCCACCTATGCCCAAGGCACCAGTAACTTCTACAGTTTCCTTGACGAGTTGTTCTCTGCTCCCTGCTTATTCATGCATGTTTTGGCTTAGGCCGAATATTCAGATACATATACTAGGCAATCTATTTTAAAACAAGATGTACGATAGCAGCATGTGTTTTAGAATCATAAAAACATGAATTCAAATCTAAGCACTATCACTCACTAGCCGTCGGACCTTAGGTAAATTTCTTAACCTCTCTGGCTTTAGGTACCATGTCTTGAAAATAAGATCAATGCCACTTTATAGGTTTATCTTGAAGATTAAATTAGCCAATGTATGCGATGTGTTCTTAGAACACAGCAAATGCTCAATAAATGTTAGCTGCTCTTATAGTTCCGATTGAATTAGTTCCTTTGGCTAACACTGCACACAACGATGAAGTCTCTGAACAATAGCCAAAGAAATTAGCCAATAAGCAGAAGAGGAACATGCACAACCCTCATCCCCCAAAGGTGAAACATGCCAAAGCACAGAGGCTTGTCAGTGAGGGTAGTGTCTGAATTCTTGTGACGCTCTCTCTGATCCCGTAACTGAAACCCCATGACACAGACAGACACAATCAGATAATGATGGCAATCAATAACGCTAACAGAAATTATTATTTATTTTCATAAACACAGAGTATGTGCGTCCCGCTGAGTTACACACATCACATGCCAGCATTCGCTTTCGGGGCAGTCAATCAATGAGAGATCTCAATATCTCCCCGCCGACGCAGGAGGGGGAAGACGGAGTGGAGGCTGAGAAATTGCCCACACCGGAGTGACACATTCACAAAGTTAATCTAATCCAGGGGCTGTCAGTGCCATTGCAAGCCTGTGAATATGGAATAGGCTTGATTGATTTTTCACCGCAGTAGCTAAACACTCCATTGTTATTTGCAACAAATATAAGGAAAGGAAAGATAAAACCATAAAAGGGTTGGATCTGAAGCCCCAGAACAGCAATAAATCACACAATGAAGTAAAAAAAAAAAAATTAAAAATGGTTAGAGGAAAGCTGTATCTGTGTCCTAAGGGGGCTCAGTTACCAAAGCATAAACCCCGCATTAAAACCTGGGGCAGTGAAGGCTGATCCTGACCCAACCAGTAATTTGCCCCAAAACCGGCCTGGGGTTACCCATCCTCCTGGAGTCAGTATCAAGAGATCCCCTGACCTGGAATAACAGTGACACTAATTATTAAACACCCATTTCACATGTCCACATGTATGTGTTTCAGCGTAAGAGCCACAACTCTTAATTTTCAGTCCCAGCCCTGGAATAATCAACTGAAGGATACTGGGCAAATCCCCTTCCCTCTCTGAGCCTACATCAGGTTTAAGGGTTCAGGTCCCAGAGCAAAGTAGATTAAGGTTTGATTCTCAGCCCTACATGATCTTGGGCATGTTATTTAACCTACTGGGCATTTTAACAGTGAGGTAGCTAATACAGATAGAGTATAGATGGCGCATGGGATATGGCAAATGGATACTAGAGATTGTAATAGCATTTTCACCACATACCAAATACCTGTCCAAATACCTCCTCACTGGCTGTTCTGAAGATGAATCAAGGGATTAGGTAAAACGCTTTGTGATATAAATGGGATTTTCATGTTTTAATAATAAGGTGGTATTATTAAATTATTATCATGATTATTGGTTTGAATGTTATGCTATTCAGCAGGGGATACGGTTTTCATAGAAGTGCTTCTCACAGGCTCTTTGGGTAACAAGTGATTGGATTTGGAAGGCTATCTTCCATGAAAAAAAAAAATAGCCACATTCTTGATTTGAAAAGCTGAGCTTCTCAGCACTGAAACAGAGCAGGTTCATTACACAGTGAGGATTAATTCGCTGTCGGGTATTATTAAATGTTCTCACACTCTCAAGACCCACGTAGAACCGGAAACTATGAAAATGAGCAAGAAGTAATCATAGTTCCGGGAGGGAAAAAAGAAGACACAATTGCTGGCAATGCAAATTTCAAGAGCAGAGCATGTAGTAAATTATAGCCTGATTAATATCACATCAGCTTGTTCTCCGTTTGGAGTCTTTGTTCTGAATCTACGGTCTTCAGGGTTGCATGTTTTTTGTTGTTGTTGTTGTTGTTTTCCCCCACTACTGGGGGATTAAAACGGAAAGGAGGCTAGCCTTTTCAGTGTTTGCATCAAAAGAATGCTGGGACGTGGATGTTTACACTGAAATGCCGGATATTTGGAAGCCTGGGAAGGGAGAGGGGGAGAGAGCAAGATGAGCTGAAGATGGGATTTATAATTATATAGCAAATATGTCTCCCAAATTGGTATAACCACAGTTCAAATAATTGAAAAGAAACAGAAGCTCATAAAAATGACAATTCAAGGGGGCCTTAGGGATGACAGAGTTGAGTGACCACACATCCCCTGTCTCAGACACCAGGAGCAAGTGCTAAAAATGCGGATTCCTCTGGACTCACCCACTGGGGATGGGTCCCCAGAATCTGCATTTCCCGGTCCTCTGCTTGGCAGTTTAGGAACTAAGCTGGGAGGGAAGAAATGAGATGCGTCGGCCAGAGTCACATAGCCGGTTAACGAGAAAGCAACAACCAGAACTGGGACTTTCCAACTCTCAGCCACACCTCAGGGCCGCCTCCCATGTTTTAGACGAAGTCCACCTCATTGACATCACAGTCTTGCCCTGGGGAGGATCTCTGCTCTCATGGAAACTTCAGTAGGCCTTCTTTCTTCTTTAGCACAGGGATGGAATTCTCCAAAAGGTTAAGCACAGACACGTGAAACCCTATAGAGTGCCATGGACCAGAGAACTCTACAGTGGAGTCTACAGCTGGCATCTAAAAAATTCCATCCACATAGCAAACAAGGGCAAGGTGAAGTCTGGGCAGAATTTCATGGTATAAACTCCTCAGTGGCACTTAATCCATTTGTTTTCCCCTCAGGACTGCAACGTCCCAAGGGATAAAAGATAATCTTATTCCTGTATCGCCAGCATAGTGCTTGCCATGTAGAAGATATCAGTGAGTGCTTTGTGGAATGAATACAACAGTATAAAAAATAAGATAATATGAATTTTCTCATATAACTGGGCCCACTACCAGTAGGGGGTAATAACAGCCATGATGATGATGATGATATAATACTAAAACAACAGCAGGGAATTAACATTATTGACTGCTTTCTAGGAGCCAGACACTACATAGGCTAAGCGCTACCTTACACGCAATGTCTTATGGAATCCTCACGACCATCCCAGGAAGTCATCTCTGTTAATCAGATGAGACATGGAGCACAAGGAGCTCAAACACAGTTACATACTGCATAGCAATAGACCACACAGATGACAGTGATCCCATAAGATTATAATGCTGTATTTTTACTGTACCATTTCTACGTTTAGATACACAAATACTTACTACTGTGTCACAATTGCCTACAGTATTCAGTACAGTAACAAACTGTAGAGCTATGTAGCCTAGGAGCAATACACTATGTCATGGCATAGGTGTGTAGCAGGCTCTGCCATCTAGGTTTGTGTAAGTACACTCCATGATGTTTGCACAACAATGGAATCACCTACGCACGCATTTCTCAGTGTATAACCCCATCATTCAGTGACACATGACTGTACTATGCCCAAGGTCACCAGCCAGAAAGTAATGGAGCCAAAATTCTAACCCAGGCCAGACTGACTCGATGTTTATACTTTTCCCTGCTTTGCTCTCCAGTCTCCAGAACCTCTGCACATTTAGAGCATCGAGGCTGGGTTTGTGCCTCTTCCGCCCAGTCTGATAAGGTGGGCTTGCCCAGTAGCTCTCCAGGCTAGTGAGAGGAAACAGAGCAGCCAATGCTTGCTGGATCAGAAAGAGCTCAGCTGAAGACCGTGTGCCTACAAATGCTGGGTAAACACCCAACAGCCTAGCACCGTGGCCGGTGAAGAGTGAGTGTTCAAAAAGCATCTGCCGAATCAACAGATGAACAAATAAGTAAATGAATTAGCAAGTGAGCTAATCAGGCAAACGATGACCATCTAATTCTCATTTCTGCTTTTAAACCTACGGTGAGAACCTCTTGTCCCCACATACACTTCCCTGTCTCCTTTGCAGTTTTTGGTCTTCTGTATTGCAGCTGGCGACTGAAATCCCTTGTCCTACACACGTTTAAAAGTCCCTTGGGGCAAGGGCTGGTCCCGACATGTGCCTGCTGTACCACTCGCGTTGAACGTGTTCAAAACTGAACTCATCATCCACCCTAAACCACTCTGCCTACATCTAGAGAGGCCTCTCTTCCAAGTGTGCTGGCGGCAATCCATTTTAACACCACTTCCCTAGGACGCCTTTCCTAGACTCCCAGAACCAAATGTAATTTCTTCCTCCTTTGATAAAACTGTAACGCTCTGACACTCTCTCGATGCATTTATCTTACTCTACTTAGCGTCATAATCATTCATGTGTTAGTCTTACACATCCTCTTCCTTTATTGGACTATCCATTTCTGGAGGGCAGGAAGGAAGCCAGTCAGACTAAGAGTAGAGATCAAGTATTGAGGACCAGTCATAGAGGAAGAGGCTTCCAGCCTCCTTGTATTTTATTTTCCTAAGCCCACGAGCCGTAGGTATTATGTTCACCATTTTGCAGATGGAGAACGTAAAAATAACTTGTGTGATGGAAGCTCAAAAACGTTGAGTGACTATGTGAGATTCTGGTACGTGGCAGGATTTGAACCCGGGCCTGTTAAATTCTAAAGTTTGTGTTCTGAACCACGAGACTACAACTTTCCATCTGGATATTTTCATCCCCTATATCTTGAGTACAGAATGTACTTAAGACATTTTAGATCATGTGGACAGAGGCTAAGAATACAGTAACGTCTGGCAATGGCCATGGTGGAAGGTCCTCGGGGACAAAAGGAAAAGCATGGATTTGCAGTCCTCAAGGCTTGGCACCTTTCCTGCTCCTCCATCTGCCACCAGAGCCCGGGGTAGCCGGATCTCCGCCCAAGCTTCCTCACTCGCACATTGCGGTTGCCACCTCCAGCAGCAGCCAGCACGCGGCCAGCCTTGGCAGACCCTCCCCTGACCCGGGGGCCAGAGCAGCCCCCTGTGCTCACCCGCAGGGTGGTGATGGCGGCAGGATCCCGGAGCCGGCCCTCCTCATCCTTCAGATTGTAGCCTTCTGGCCTCTTATCGCGCTCGCTGACTTTCCACAGCTTCACAGTCTTATCTGGGGAAGGCAACGAGAGGAGGTCAGAATGACAGAGAAAGCAAGCCGGTAGAGGAGCGCGTCCCGGGGCAGTGGGAGAGGTGGGAAGAACTGCGAGAGACATTGGCCCACGTGAAGGGCTGCGGCGCAAAAATCCTGTGTTATCTGAAGGCAGACCTCGTACTTCAAAACAAAAACATATACTGCGCTGGGACAAAAGGTTTTCCCTGACAGTGGGCTCCTGAATATACAGCTTGCACATTAGTTTAGCTCATTCAGTAAAAGTATTTATTGAACATTGCATAATAATGGTAGCCACATACATAAAGCTTACTATGTTAGCGCTTTACATGGAAAATTGATTTAATAGTCGAGATAACTCTGGGAAGTAGTTCTGTTTTCTCTATTTTGGCATTCCAACTCACTTAAACATTGTCCTTGCCATGTCCTGAAAGGCTCTCCATGGCCTGCACTTTCTTTCTCCACCTCTGATCTCACTGTCCACCCCGACTCCTCCTCACTCACTGTGCTCCTGCCACATGGCTTCCTTACTGCTCCTTGTATACCTGGAGCCCACTTCTGCCTCAGGGCCTTTGTACTTGCTGTGCCTTTTGCTAGGAAAGCCCTTTCCCTTGTTTTTCGCATGACTCACTCCTTCGCTTTGCTCTTGCTAGTCACATCCCAACTTCAGAAGCTTATGTAAAACCTACATAAAAAATGCTGTCCTCACCGTCATTCTCTATCCCCTTTCTCCTGCTTTAGTTTTCTTCATAGTACTTTTCACTACCCAATGATTACCTGGTTATTTGTCTCTCACTAGAATGTAAAATTGTTGAAGGCGGGGATTCTATCTTGTTCATCACTAGACCCCCAGCGCCTAGAGCAGTGCCTGGGACACAATGGATGTTCGATCAACAATAGTTGGATGAATGATCAAATCTCATCTACACAGTGCATATTTTATTTCTAGCAATATTCAGTGAAATAAAATGGTGAGAAGATAAATCAAAATGATACTGCTTTTTCTTTGTTGTCTCTGGGGCGTTTCCAGCTGGAAGCTACCTTTCTCCCCTTTGTATTGTCCCAGCACTTTATACCACTTGATGACACCTGTCATTTCCCATAGGTTAAGAGAAGTGAGAACTTCTATGCCTACAGGGGTCAGGCAGGCCAGGGGAACAAAGGAAAGAGGTTAGGGGTTCTGGGGAGCTGGAGACAGCATGTCCCACCTGTGGGTTTTCAATTCCATTTTTTATGGAAACATGTTTGGGCCAAACAGGTCATGTCTGTGGCTTGCCTGCCTCTGTAAGCTTTCCTTATCAGATCTACTTCTCTTCTGGAAGGCAGGGACTCAGTTGCCTTCTTTGTATCTTCCTCTGTCCTGCACAAGGTAGGCTTAGGAATCAGACAACCTTGAGCCCAATACCCACTCTAATTCCAGCCAGCCATGTGGCCAATGGCTGGGATTCCCACGTAATAGGTACATAACTAGTTTTCTTGAGTGACAGACAAATAGGATTGCCAGATTTTGCAGGAAAAAAGTACAGAATGCCCAGTTAAATTTGAATTTTAGATAAACAATAAATAATTTCTTAGTGTAAGTATATCCCACATAGTTCAACCTTACAAATAAAATTACTTCATTTTTTGTGCCTCAGTTTCTTTATTTGTAAACTGGGAAAAACAGTGTCTTCCTCACGGGGCTTTTACAAGGATTAAATGAATCACAGCATGTAGAGCGTTTAACACAGTGTTAGGCTTCTAATGATGGTCCGCTAATGGCAGCTTTTACTAGAATTAGCAAACTGGGCAGCTGTTCTGCAGTGACATGTTGCTTTGACAGCTTTAGCTTTATCCCAGGATGATGTCTGCACATCCTATTTCTTCTCTGTAATACTGCCAGCAAAGGCTGCCCCTTTCCCCTGTCTTTATTAGGGTTTTTTTTCCTTTTTGCCCCCTCATCTCATGCCTCCATTTCTCCTCACCTGGCTCCCCTCCGTCCCTTCCCAACCCTCACACCTTTGGGAGGGTGGATCTTGTGAGCAGGAGATATGGATCACAGCGCTGCTCCCCTCCAAGCTGGCAGAAGCGAATGCCTTGTTCTCAGAGGTCTTAACGTACCACGTTATGAAGTGGGCTTTCACAAGCAAGGTGGCTACCTGAACAGCTAAGTGTCCCCGTGCTCTCGTATCTGGGAATGACTCGGGCTGGTCACACCTGCTGGCATGCCCACCAAGGCTGCCAAGTGTGTGATTTGTGCACCCTGAACTGTAATTTGCCAATAATTTTTATCTTATATTGTTCTTACGGTGAGTGATGAATTGCTATAAAGAGAAATGGAGAAATCATGGGTATGACACAAAGAATCAAAATCACCTGTCCCCTCTCCAGTTGGGGACAATCACTGTTAACATTCTGCATAAATCTTGGCAATATTTTCTTTCTGCAATTGTTTGGGGGAATACAGACCTGTAATAATATTGCATATGCAGATTTTGTATTTTCTCATTTAATTTCCTTTTTTAAAATTATACATGTGGCCCATGTAATTGTAATTTAAAAAATCATAAAGGTAAACAAAAATTAAAAATCTCCCTTAATTCCTCTAGACAGAACTATTATGAAAATTTTGTATATATTCTTTCACTGTATTTGTATATACAATTATGTAGCTTTTAATAAACAATGTTATACATAGTTTATAATACGCATTTTGTCTAATCATATCTACCTGTATCAACATCTATCCCTATAAATATATTTATAGGGATGTTATAAATTATATATACCATATTATTATATATAAAACTTATATTAAATAGCTATGAGAGTTTGTTAATAACTAAAGGTCTAATAGTGGGAAACTTACTAGTAAACTATCGAGAATCATACAAAGGAATACTATGTAATCACAGAAAATATTATGGCATTTTAGAAGACTGCTTAACAATTAGGAGAATATTCCTGTTATTAATTCTTTTATTAAATAAAAAAATCTGGTCACAAAATAGTCTGTAGAACATACCGCATTTCTCTTAAGAAACAAACACTTATCCATGTCGCCTTGCTTTTTTCTTTAAAAGACATTAACAGTGGTTCTTTCTGGATGGGAACAATTTTATTGTTTTCATTTTGTTTTCTATATTTAAATTTTTTTTACAAAAAAAATATACTACTTTCATAGTAAAAACCAAAACCAACCAACCAACCAACCAAATTTAGTATACCTCCCCCTCTCATCACAGGTATTAAGGTAAAAGTAGAAAACTGGGTAAAGCAATGTGTTTTCATACAACAAATAATTTGAAGGTCCAGATTCACAATTGAATGTTGGTTTTATTTTTCATTAAAAATTATAAAGTTTCGGGCCGGGCGCGGTGGCTCACGCCTGTAATCCTAGCACTCTGGGAGGCCGAGGTGGGCGGATCGTTCTGAGCTCAGGAGTTCGAGACCAGCCTGAGCAAGAGCGAGACCCCGTCTCTACCAAAAAATAGAAAGAAATTAAT
>CAUYSK010112145.1:0-16347 GCA_963575035.1 Avahi laniger
CTCGACTAAGATTTCTCCATGACAATCAGAACTTTTACTCTCTGCCTGGGCTCTCAGTGACTTCTCCCAGCCAGGACGGGAGCTCTGTGGCTGGGGCCCCCTGCCCTATTCCCGTTTGGTCAGCCTCTAGCCTTGTATCCCAATCTCCAGCTTTGCTCCCACCTATTAGATTCCATGGCTGAACTTGACTTCCATTGTCTCAATTCCCTAGATGGCTTTAAGGCAAGGGTTGCAAATTTAAATGCCCACAGGGGGCAGAAAGTGACACAAATGGGTGAAGAAGACTAGAGACAGGACAACAGGGCCTGGTGAGGACTGTGGCAAACTGGAGAGCATACACCCCATCTAAAAAAGCAGCAAGGGCTTAATTCTTCAAAATTTGTGGAAATGGACACCAAATGTTGCCATTTGGTTTTTTAAAGAGGAGCAGAAAATCCAGGAGTTTTTTTAATGTAAAATATAGACATTGTTGAATGCCAGCAATTAACTTTTTTTTTGTTTTTTTTTTTTTTTTTTGAGACAGAGTCTCACTTTGTTGCCTGGGCTAGAGTGAGTGCCGTGGCGTCAGCCTAGCTCATAGTAACCTCAGACTCCTGGGCTCAAGCAATCCTACTGCCTCAGCCTCCCGAGTAGTTGGGACTACAGGCATGTGCCACCATGCCTGGCTAATATTTTCCATATATTTTTAGCTGTCCAATTAATTTCTTTCTATTTTTGGTAGAGACGGGGTCTCACTCTTGCTCAGGCTGGTCTCGAACTCCTGAGCTCAAACAATCAGCCCGCCTCGGCCTCCCAGAGTGCTAGGATTACAGGTGTGAGCCACCACGCCTGGCCTTGAATCTTATTTTTAAGTCTTTAATCCATTTAGAGTTGATTTTTATATAAGGTAAGAGATAGGGATCTATTTTCATTCTTCTACATGTGGATATTCGGTTTTCCTGGCACCATTTATTGAAGAGACTGTTTTTTCCCCAATGTGTGGTTTTGGGACCTCTGTAGGAATCCCACTTCTGGGTGTATATCCGAAGGAGATGAAATAAATCATCATGTCAAAGAGATATCTGCACACACATGTTTATTGCAGGCTTTTCACATATCTCAATAACCAAGATACTGAATCAGCCTGAATGCCTAACTACAGATGAATGAAGAAAGAAAAAGTGTGTGTGTGTGTGTGTGTGTGTGTATGTAAAAATATACATATGTATATATGTGTATGTATGTATGTGTGTGTGTGTGTGTGTGTACACACACGATGGAATACTATTCATCTATAAAACAGAATGAAATCCTGTCGTTTGCAACAACACAGATGAACCTGAAGGACATTATGTTAAGTGAAGTAAGCCAAGCACAGAAAGACAAATATCATATGTTCTCACTCATGTGGGAGCTATAAAAGTTGATTTCATAGGAGTAGAGAGTAGAGCAGTAGTTACCAGAGACTGGGGGGCATGGGGAGATGGTTGGAGTGAGGTTGGTCAATGGTTACTAAGTTGCAGCAAGTCAGGAAGAATAAACTCTGGTGTTGTATTACGCAGTAAGGTGACTACAGCAAACAACAATGTAGTGTATATTTCAAGGTAGCTAGAAGAAAAGATTTTGAATGTTGTCACCACAAAAAAATGAATCGATGGATATCGTAATTACCCTGTTTTGATCATTGCACTATGTACATGCATTGAAACATCACCTTGTATCTTATAAATATGTGCAATTATTATGAATCAATTATAAATAAAAATAAAATATAAAAAAGTGCTATACTATAAATATTATGAAATGTCAGGGGAAAATTAACAATGGTAGTGGATTTTTTCTTATGTCTGCTTCTGGTTTTAATGAAAAGTTTTCTCGCACCATCAATTTCAAATTTTGTTCATCCTACTAACAGTGGTAATGGAACCATTCCGACACTGACGCTGGTGCGCCTGGCAGTGATTCTCAACGTGGAGGTGGAACGGCAGTGGGAAGAGAAACCAGCGTGTTCTCCCCCCACGATTCCTGGAAGCCTTTCTAGGGCAGACACGCCCTCAGGTTACACACATCGCAACTCCACAGCTCCACGTGTAACAGCAAGGGTGCCTTACAGGCTGCTTGCTCAGAGTGTGAACACGTATTTCTAAGCCTAAAAACAAAAATAAGGTATACAATACTTTATATGCCTCTACCTTCTTTCGTGAGGCATAGTAACTTTGTAGGTTTACTTATATATACACCCAGTTGTACTTAAAATATTAAAATATTACTATGAGGAGTACTTTAAGGAGGGGGATGAAAGTTTCAAATATTCTTTGCTGAATAGCCTTTGTTCAAATTTGGGAAAGCTGAAATGAGTTCCAATATTATCAGATTCGGGTCTAAGCAATTAACAGAAACATTCTTCAATGTAGTTCTGTTAGAGCTATAACATTATTAGATCTCCGAAATGTGTTTATTAATGCAATATTCTTATTCCTATAAGTAAATCTGGGATAAGCCAAAAAGATTACTGAGTGTCTCCAGTGGAAAATTCTGCATTGTTTACAACACAAAATTTCAGGTTGCTTTTCATTGCTTTTGAGTTATTTTATAATTTTGTAAGTTGTAAATAATTGCTAGCAAGGCAAAATAATTCTTGCCTCTAGATCCACAAATTAACTCTGTTCTTTGGAGTTTCTATTAACTCTCCACTCAGGCAACCACCTACCCAATACCCCAAGCCAAAAAAAATGGGAAAAGTCAGTTACGAATGAGTCTACTTACAAATACATTTCCCCCTGCTCCTCCTCCTCCTCTCTCTTTCTCTCTCTCTCTCTCTATATATATATACACATAAGATACATATAGATGTGTATATACGTATATGTGTGTGTATATATATATTATATATATGGCTTCTTATATATGTGCATGTGTGTATATACATGTCATGTATGTGTGTGCATATATATATTCAAGAGTCATGATTTTATCACCTTTGCAAATTTTATTTTAGCACTCCATTTTATGATTATTATTTTTCTGGTCTTATTCAGTTATGAATATAGTCATATGTCAGAAAAAGATAGAAATTGGTATTTCTGTATTTTGGAGAAAGAGATTATTATCAGCACTATCTATATTGCCTGTTTTCATTAAGGCAAAGGAATAATTCTGAAATAATTAGAATAACCCCATAAGCCAGGTGTGGCAGCACATGCCTATAGTCCCAGCTACTTGGGAGGCTGAGGTGGGAGGATCACTTGAGCTCAGGAGTTTGAGACCAGCCTGGGCAATACAGTGAGATCCCCATCTCAAAAAAAAAAAAAAAGAAGAAGAATAAGAAGAGAGGACCCCATAACGAAGCTATTCCTAGCATTCCCCTCTCCAGTGTCTTCCACCTATGTCTGCATATGATAAGACAGCTACTTCTTTATGGAACCCCACCAAAATGGCCTAGATTTACCAGTTTTCACATTTTTTATAATTAGGCTCCTGTCAGAGCCACTAGCAATTATTTCCTAAAGTTAATTATACTAATGGGTACACAGAATACAGATATTTTAAGACACTGAGGTAGAATCAAAGAACAGATGACAGCATGTATACTCCTAAAGAGAGGGCGAAGGTCTAGGTAAGGATTATTCGGGAGCTGCTCCATTCAAAAGGCGCAGGCTTGCAAAGCATCCCCAGGCAGGGGACGGCATGTTACCCGCAGGCAGGAGAAGACTGCCAGAGGCTGTGGGTGACAGATGGGTCTTTCGTAAGAACTACACGGGGTAGAGGGCTTTGGATCTGATACCTAACAGCTGGCACCTCACTCTGTGCATAAATTAAGACAACTAAATTAAAGATGGCCTGTCCTTGATTGACAAACTGACAAAATGATTGAGGAAGCCAACACAAGGGCATAAAAACGACTTAGGAGAATTCGTGGAGGGATAGACAAGCAAATTGGGAAGATTGTTGGGTAAAAATATAATTACAATGGGCAAGCATTTGGTATGTAATTTTAAATTGTGCAATTTTATGTGCAGAGGGAGAAAGCCCAGATTCCTTGACAGAGTCTAGTTCCTTTGGCCAAAGGCAAAGGCCAAAGGCAGCTGCTCATGCCAACCCCGCTCAGCTCAGGCTGACCCCACCTCTCATCAAACGTAAGATTGA
This sequence comes from Avahi laniger, assembly GCA_963575035.1. Classification (NCBI taxonomy): domain Eukaryota; kingdom Metazoa; phylum Chordata; class Mammalia; order Primates; family Indriidae; genus Avahi; species Avahi laniger. The sequence continues at coordinate 4,126 of CAUYSK010112145.1, forward strand.
TGAGATTCCCCATGGCCACCCTGCCACCTGAGACACACGGGGCTGCTGCCTGCAATTTTTATGCCTTCTCCTGCTGTCCCCAACCCTTGGGTCGAGACGGGTACTGATCCATGGCCTGTTTGGAGCCCGGCCACGCAGCAGGAGATGAGCAGCCAGTGAGCGAGCTAAGTTTTGCCTGTATTTACAGCCGCTCCTCATTGCTCGCATCGCTGCTTGAGCTCGGCCTCCCATCAGATCAGCCACGGCATTAGTTGCAGGAAAACAAGCTCAGGGCTCTCGCTGATTCTGCATTATGGTGAATTGTACAATTATTTCATTGTATATTACAATGTAATAATAATAGAAATAAAGTGCACAATAAATGCAATGCGCTTGAATCATCCTGAAACCATCTACCTATCCTGGTCTGTGCAAAAATTGTCTTCTATGAAACCGGCCATTGGTGCCAGAAACGTCGGGGCGCTGTTTCAGACAACCGAGAAGCAGCATCCTCGCTGGGCAGGTAGAGAGTGCTGTCCTCCGCAAGCTCCTCACTCTCTCCCTTTCTCTTTTTCTTTTCAGGTAAAATGGTAATTCAGGGTTAATTCAAGTCTCTTACATTTGTATTATACAAATGTGCTAAAAACTTAATTCAGTGCCTGTTTATTGTTAAGAAGCTCACTTTTTGTTTTTATAGCTTTTGAGTACATTTTCATGTGCTCTTTATAATAACACCAACTAAGCGAGAGGCAACGTTTAGATACATTTAGGCTTCAAAGTGAGACTGCCATTTTCTGTCTCTCTGAATGATAAGCAGGGATGTTTTGGAGATTGTCCTATTTTTTCTACTTCTGAACACATCAATTAAAAGAAATGGGAAATACTTCTTTAAAGACGTAATTATTCTTATCTTTATCCTTTAATCCACAAATTCAGCACATACTCTGTGCCAGGCAGCACAACACGCTGTAAGTAAATTAAGTGAAATGGTCGTTGTTTCTCATGAAGCTATACGAGGCAAAACAATAATGAAATTGTCACACGAGTTTAAAGGAAAATTATAAGGTGTTCTTAAAGTCACTGGGCATTTGAAGTGGGAGGGGCATAATGACACACATGATTTAAAACATTTTCTACATTATGTAACATGTTTCTCGAGATAATTCCAGATAAGAACTCTATTTCTAACCCGAGCTAGTTTCTGCTCGTTGGTCGCTATGTGTGGAAAACAGGAATGCCAAGAGCAACTGGGAAACGTTAGCTCACTACCAAAGCACTTTCTAAACATTTCAGAGGGATGGACAGTTGATAAAGGTGTCCATGCACTTAGGTGTGAGATGCAGGTGAACATTATTTAAAATGACGCGGGGGCGGGGCGGTGGTGAGTGGCTGATATATTTAATCCTCCCAAGTAATCTCAGATTGAGATTTTAAAGAATATGACCACAGTCTGTCAATTCACCGCTTTGTGCGACGCTGTTAGTAACACAATTGCTATTTTCTTGCGGGGGAGGGGGGATATCTTTCTTTAGAACATTTCAGCTGTGAGAGGGGAGTTGGATGGGGGAGGCACGAATGCCTCATCTCCTGCACTGGGCGCTCCCCCTGCCTTTTCCTTCCAGAGTTCATGTGGTGAGTCCTGGGGAGGGAACAAAGAGCTGCGAAGGTGACAAACAGGCATCTGCCCCTTGGCTCCTCCTGGAGCCCAGGCACGTGGCGGAGCCAGAGCCAGAGGGAATGTGCGCACGGATCCTGGCATGTGGCTGTATTGCCGGCGGCCACCTGTGAAATATTGCAGAGCATTGCTAGCCACGTACGGTATTTTACCTCTGGCTTAGGTAAACATCGTGGCCTTCATTTTAGGTTTATCGACTGAAGCAGCTGGACCGTGGATTACAATTGCCTTCAAAATTTATTCGTGGCCGCAGCGAGGCAGTCCTCAAAGAGCGGGGCATCTCCACTCTTTCTCTTGTTTCGTTCAGGGAGCCAGGCTTCCTCTGTCTTCAGTCTCTTCGTCTCATAGACATATTCATTTGCAAAGGAAACTAAGTACTGTGGTCTTTAAAAGACCTAAAATTAGAAGAACCTCTAACTCGGAGAGGGAAGATTCTGAAGGATGAGTGCAATCCCTGGCACAGGGCGTTATAGGAGTGTTGGCTAGTGTGGAATGTCTTATAGCTCTGGTGGTCATGAATTTAGAGTGGCCCTGTTTTTATGAGCATGAAATGTTCATCAGCTTTGCTCAGCAACCCAGCTACAAGCATGAAGTCAACTGACTGTCGATACCCCCAGAGCATGAATATTGACAGAAACGTCAGAATGGCAATGAGACAGGAGAGGTCCAGACAGTGGCAACAGAGGATTAAACCTCTGAACGTGGAGGTCTAAGCAGACACGGTAGGGGGGGCTATACGGGGCTGCACGGGAAGGGTTGGTGGACTGGTGTTCACAACGAGCTTGGAGAAGTAGTGCACTGGGAGTCATCCATCCAGCGGTGTGGAGTAAGAGGAGGCTGTGACGAGAGAGTGGGGTGTATGGATTTACTATTTCAGGGGGCTACAAGAACAAGATCACGGGAAGTTGATAGTGTAGGAATATTGGGGGGGCCTTACTGAAATTGAGTAAAATAGGTCACTGAAGTTGTGTCCGGCAACAAAACTAAAGTATCTGAAGATGTTTAATGAGTCATTAATACGGGTCTTCAAATCATTCAGGATGTATAGTACAGAACAGGTCTAGGAGACACTGCCAATTTTGTAATGACTTAAAAAATGGCCAAAGAGGCAACAAGTGACAGTAGCCAAAAGGAGCACTGAGTGGCAAAATAAATCAAAAAGTCAGATATTTATTTGCAAACTTTTTGTTTCAGAGAGTGGTAGAATAGCAATGGTCTTGGATAGCAAGAGGCTATCTTACACCCAACAAAGGCAGAAGTTAGGCTGGAATTCCTGGCATTTTTGTAAAAGTTGATGTAATTGAGCTTGGTAGAGAATGTCAAATTAGAGTTTTCTTTTCTTTCTTAGCCTGACAAAATAATGATTCATTTTGTGATCACATTGATACAGAATTTCTTTTCTTTTCTTTTTCTTTCCTTTTTTTAAAAATTTGGTTTCTATTAAATGCAGCATCCAGCTATAAGCTGAGCCACGAATATACATTAGCTAGTATATTTCTGAAGCCTGAAGCTGACATTGTTCTCTCTATGAATGGGGTTGAAGCGTGAGATTTTTGATCATCTACATCAATGATCATATAGGGAGTTCGTATTTGTTTTAGTAAGTACGAGTTTGTTTATTATCCTGATCCTCTTATTACACTTAGCAGATCAGAGCTCGTAAAATCCAATTACATTTCCAGCACAAATAAACAAGCTAGACACACACACACACACACACACACACACACACAGAGAATCTACTTAACAGGAATTCTCCCTCAGAACAGGCAATAAGAGACATTTATTCAGTGCTATGCTGGTAAATGTTTAACAACTAGTTCTACAGAAACAAAAATAAAGTGTGTATGTGTGTATACGCACATGCTTTTTTTTAATCACCGATATTAACAAAGTGTAGCACCGAATTACAAATTATTGTAAAATATATAATACTCTTTATTGTAGATTCTTATAGTCAATTGATTTTGAATGAAGCCTTTCGTCAATTTTGGCTTAACTCTTGTCTGTGTAACCAATCTCTTGTGCAATTCAACCATTATTCGATATGATTAGTTACAAATAAATGCTCGATCACTGTCTGGGTGGGCGGGCAAGTCACTCCTGTCATCAGTGGATGAGTGTAGCTCTGACGTGAGTGCTCGGTCTGGGTTAAGGAGGGCGATGACAGGGAAGCCAGGCGGATTTATGCCAGAACTACACTCCCTTGTCAATGACATGAGCGACTGCTCTGTGAATGAGATAATAGTTTTCAAATATTGACATAATATTTCCTCACTTTTTTGTGCTGTCCGTAATGTATTGGCTACAGACATGATACAACTTTAAGTTTAATCTGAATTTTTATTCATATAATATTTTCTATTTCACCTTTTTAAGTCCAGGCAATCAACAAAACAGTAATGAAGCACTGATTTTTAGCAGCTGCGAATCTCCTGCAAAGTTCTTGCACCAGCTGCTCGCAGTGGCCGGCTCGGCGCCAGGGACGTGGAGGTCAGCCGTCGCTAGCCAACAGAGATGTACCTCTTAAACAGGCACAGTGGTTAGAAAGTAAATCTTGAGGATTCATGACCTTTGATTTTAGTATAATTTATTTAATGTTCATGTAATTTACTTTTATAAGGACCGTGTTTAAAAACCGGCTTGCAAAGTTTTCAAAGCTTATTGGTTGTCGCTTTGAGCCGGTGCGAGCTAGCTCCACACCGTTACTATTAATATTTTAAGGAAGAATTTAGAGACCTTGCTTAATCCTTTTTAATTGGTTATGATCTAATAGGTATTCTAATTTGCAAAGAGGAAAATGCTCATCAGATGGTGCAAAGAAAGAGTTCCAGGCCTGCATGGTCCCAGGAATCCGCCGACAGCACACGCCCAGCAGGAAGGTCAGCTGGGAAGAACGCTGCATGTGGCGGGGAGACGGTCTAGGCTCAGGACCCGCCTGCGCGCTCTCCGGAATCGTGAACACTGGTTACCTCCTAACTGTGCAGACTCTGGACTCCCGTGTCTGCCGCTGGCCAGCTGGCTCTGTGTCTCGTCCAGCTCCGTTTCTATTTTCTCATCTATTAAATGGAAGTACTGGTAAGGCAAGTTTGTAGGGTCCTGGTAAAGTTCTGTGTGCAATGTTTCAGAGTGCGCCTGGCACATACTATGCGGTAGCTATTGCTGTGAAATCTTTAGATCAATAAAATACCCACACATACCTCAAGTTCTGTGTGTATTTCTCTCTTTACTCCCTGATCCTAGAATTCAACAATTATTTTTACAGGGAATAAAGTTTGAATGTGCATTTTGTATAATCCATGCTAATGATGTAGTTAATTGAACAAAGAAAATGGGCTTTAGAGAAAATCTTCTGGGAGTTTGACAAATCTTGTAAATATCCTAAATCCCTCATAGAGACATTGCCTGGAGCAGCGTAAATATGATGGTGCAGGGATTTAGAGAAAACCAAGCAGAATCACGTCACTGATGATGCTTAGTTGTTCGATTTTAGAAGTTTTGCTCTACGTCTCTGAACCTTAGTTTACTCACTTGTAAAAACATAAATTATAAAGATTTTATTTTATCTATAAACATGTCGGGATTTACCTCTAAAGGATGATGACTTTTTACAAAAGATGTATAACCAAGATATCATTATCACACATAAAAAGAAAATCGTAATTTCCACAGGATTGGGAGGGAGATTGGAGACAATGCACACGGTATCACTCCATGCTACTAACCTCTAGAGAGGCTTATGCATACAGTCATTGCTGTAATTAGGTAAACACATTTTTCCTGTGCTATGGTTTGAATGCTTGTGTCCCTCCCAAAGTCATATGCTGAAACCCTAACACCCAAGGTATTGGTACTAGGAAATGGGGCTTTCCGGAGCTGATTAGGTTATGAGGGTGGTGTCCTCAGGGATTAGTGACTTTTTACAAGGCCTAGGGGAGCTCCTTTGTCCTTTCTGCAGTGTGAGAACACACAGGAAAGACAGCTGTGTAGGAACCAGAATATTAGCGCTTGCCAGGCGCTGGCGCCTTAATCTGGAAAATCCCATCCTCCAGAACTGTGAAAAATAAATGTTTGTGTTTTAAGCCATCCAGTTTATGCTCTTTTGTTATAACAGGCTGAATGGGCGAAAACAACCTCATTGTGTCTAGAGTGTAATGACAAATAGGTGACTCTACACCTACCTCATTTAGGTGAACGTAGTTAACAGAGGTAACATGGCTGAACGTTTTCTTTATGTTGTGTTTTGTTTTTTTTTTAAACAAATATCATTGAGTTGATACTGGAGTTTTAGGTAAATAAAGGTTGTAAACAGCTCCACGGAAGTTCCCTAAATCACCTGCAAATGTTACACTGTGTTTAACTGGATGTGCTGTCCCCCAAAACGGTACAAGTCAAAGTGTGGGCATTACCTGCCTGCCCTTCCTGTGATATCTAAGACAACCTCAGGGACATTCCTGAGTCCTTTCGTTTGAAGCACTTGGAGATTGTATAGTTTAATAACTTTATTTCCTATTGTAAGAAATTCATTGATTTTTCTTTCCATCAACAAATTTAAGTTTAGCACCCCAAATGCATGACATTTCTAATGCTTTGAACCTGTTCCAAATTTGGTTCTCTATGCCCCCTTTAAACTGTCTTTCACTCTTCACAATGCTGTTCAGTAGCCAGATAATTCACGTGACCAGTGTTATCAAGTCCAGGAGATGGTATTTGCATCTTTAATTACAGTCCGTGATTATTGTGACAATTAGTTCAATTGTTTCATGATTTAATTAACGTTACAAATAGAATATGTGCTGTAGTCATGACTCAACTGAAGCTACTCTTGATGCTGATGAAAGGAACAGAAATGATTGCACTACTTCGTATTTATAATTGGAGCTAACTTGAGCTTCCTTGCTATCCAAAATCAGAGCTTATTATGTATGACCTATAAAGATGCAAAGTTTGTCAGGCTCACAGACTTGCCCTGAAGATTTAGCCCCTTATGGACATAAATACCAGGTACAGAATAACATGGGCCAAGGTGGGCAGCGTACAAGTTGTTCATTGTTTTCTTTTTATGTCTTTTGCTTTAGGTTTTCCTGTGAAGAGATGAAACAAGAGCAACATGAAGGGGGACGAGAAGGAGAGAGAGAAACAGAGAGAGACAGCAGGGGGGAAAGACAGGGAGAGACAGAGAGAGAGAGAGGGGGAGAGAGAGGGAGAGACAGAAAGAGGCGTAGAGGAGAAGGGAGAGAAACAAAGAGAGATAGAATTAGAGAGAGGGGGAGAGAGAGAGAAAGATTGACTAAGATTTATTATTTTTCCTTCTCAAATTATCTGGTAAATGTCCAAGGCAATTTTAGGTTACATAAGATATTGAAATAGTTCAAACAGATTTCAAACAGGGCCTTCAAAACTTGAATTGCTAAATTGTATCTTGAAACATATTTTTGTAATGATTGTTATCTCTTAGATGTAATTATTTCCTAGGAATTTCTACTATTATTCATTATTGGACATTTCTGTCTCCTGGCCAGCTATCAAAAACTCATGGTTAATTTGATGATTGATTCATCCATTTATTCCAACAATTAGGTCAACTATAATATCTGCCCCATTCTGCGTGCCCTACTTCTAGTGGAACACATGTGATTTCACTTGAAAAGCAAATGAATGATATAAAATCTCATTATTAAAGTTAGGCAGACTCTACCACAGGTATATGCTATTATTCCCAAATATCTGTGGATCAAAAAGAAATTATGGCTATTATATTCGACTATTATTTGCAGTTCAGCTCCACCCTTTGGAAAAGAAGATAAGGCAGGGAAAAACAAAAACAAAAACAAAAACAGTTCACTCTTTTTTCCTTATATCAAAGCATTTTCAAATAAGGCATGGAAATCCAGCCCATTGATCCCTCCTTCTCCCTCCAAGAGTGATGCACTCACTGAAATTTTGTATAAATTCAGATGCCCCAAATCAACGAATTCCTATTTGCAAGTGGCGTCTTTTACTCGCACCGAATATAAACTGCACAACCTATTTGCCTTTTTGTCGTGGCCAAGCCCCCAGCCCGCCGGCTGCACAGTCGCGCGCTGCCCGCCCGGCCTCCCCGCCCTGTCGGCATCGCCGCTCCGCAGACACGTCCCTCCCCAGCACGCGCCGTGAAGACCCGTGACACGCACAAAACGCGCAAAACCAGCTAATAAGCAGAACCTTGAAACCACAAGCAGTGCCAGTGCGGAATCCACCCTCGAGGGTTTGGTTTCAGCACAAAACCACTCCGGCATTTACGCGGGGCGTCCGCCGGAGTTCATCCAGTGTTTGCGCGCTGGGCCACAGGCCAGCACGGAGAACAAGAGAGTAAAGGAACATGTTCCTAGTAGAAAAACCGTCACATACTGAAAGAAGAAATGAAATTAATGCTATCTTATTTCCTGTAAGAAAAACGGCTCAGTTGATTTCTGTTCTTACGACCATGCAAATCAACTGTATCCCAGTAGATATTTTAATGTGGTAATTATTAGATTGACAAGATTTCTTTGTTTTTCATATTGCCTTATATGTGAAAAATTTTCTCTTCCGTACATTGCTCTTATTTTTTATTTAGAGTCTACTGGGGAAAAAAGTCCAATACCTTCTGCAGGACGAGTCTGCAGCTTGGCGCAGACCGTGTCTGCAGACGCGGAGCAAGGTGACCCGAGAGCGCACACGTGCCTTGCTCCCGGTACTCTCCTGCCTGCGGCCCGTCCCGCCCGGCTCAGTGCCAGCGCCCCGTGGAGAGATCCCACAGAAATAATTGCAATATATTCTCAGCTCCAGTACCTGTTTATAAGGAAATAAGATCTTTTAAAATGGCATTAAGTTAAAAGTCTTGGGATGAGATAATCCTATATTGTCTGGGAAAGCTTTAAATCCAGTCACCAGAGCCTTGTGGCACAGAGGGAGAGGGAGAGTTGACCCACACACAGAAGGGAAAGGCACTGTGTCCCTGGGAGCTGAGAGGGGGTGATTCGGCCCCAAGACAGACAGTGTCAGAAGTGGCACAGGAGGAAGGGATTCGCCCCTAGAGCATTCAGAGGGACGCTGGCCCTGCTGATCCTCTGACCTCCACTCAGTGCAACTGCATTCAGACTTGTGGACTTCAGAACTGTAAGAGAGTAAATTTCTTCTGTTTGAAGCCACTAAGTTTGACGCAATTTGCTGTGGTAGCCTTAGGAAGCCAGTGCACCCACCCTCTGAAAATTGTCCTCCACTGTGAGTGAACAGCCCAAAAACTGTTGAGTGCTGTGCTGTGAATAACCAAAGAGGGAACATCACGTGATGCCATGTCATTATCCTTGATAAAATGGAAACAAATACTGGAAGCACTAAATAGAATAAATAGCAATAACTACTTATTAATCATTTATATCAAAAGCTCATTAAAAATACTGTTTATCTAAATACAATTACATATGCACTTTTAAGATTGTGTATCTAAAATTTCTAAAATGTGAGCCAGTTTTAATGATAAAAGTAATACGTGCAATTGCTGAAAAAGTAAATAACAATGTGAAATTAGAATTAAATTTCTCCCATCTGCATCACATCCCCATTCTAAGAACCCAACGTCCAACATCAAAGGTATAGGGGGTAGTCAACAGGGTTTTGTGTGTGTGTGTGCGTGTGTGTATTCTTCTAGAAATTTAAATTCATATACTTCTATCTAGGTATCTAGACAGAGAATTATTTTCTTTGAGCAAAAGCATCAAAACTTTATTTTAACTTTAAATATGTTCTAAATATATTTGTTTTGTCTGTGGATAACTATGTCCTCTTCCTTAGCTCTCACTTCCAGGTTCACGTACTTGTTTAGGTCAATGCTTTTTAGTAATCTATCTTATTCAGGCAACACTAAGTCTCTTTGTGAAAATCAAAGGGCAAACAGAAGCATTCTTGGTGTCCCATCCTGATAACTCCTCTCTATGTACCTCCTAAAGTGTCACTTGTGTATGGGGTGAAGAAGGGTGTGTGTTTTTCTTGACCTCCTTGTAAAGGAAATTACCGAGTTCTTCTGGCCCACGTGGTCAATGATGTTCTTTTTGGCTTCTGAGACAACGATAAACAGTCTTGGTGATGCCCTGCATGATGCTCAGAGCAAGACCTCAACTGGACCAGTCTCCAGGCAGCAAACAAGAATGAACATCTGTGTTTATCTTTCCTTCTCTCTTCTTTCTCTCAGTGATTGCTGCTGCTTTAGCAATGAATCATCTAAACCAAACAAAAAGCTAATCCCAACACTCCAAGCTAAAAAACAGAAAAACCAAACACTCCGCTGTAACTTTCTATCCCACAGGTATTTTGCAGGTGGCCTTTGATGGTTTTGCCATCCCTGCTGCTGAAGTCAGTAACCGGGGACATTTTCACTCCTTGTTTTGGATCAGGCAGCACACAGCCTCCACCGCCTCTCACGCTCCTGTCTTCACCTCGTGTCCCGCTGCTGGTTAGTGGCTTTTCTTCTCTTTTCTACCTTTGTGTCTTCTTTATAGCAAGGAGCTGGCCTAGCCGCCTTAGACAGATGCTGTGTCTGTCTTAAGACAGCTGGAAACCCTAGCAGGTAGCTGCTATAATGTGGGTCCCTAATATGCCAAGTGCTGCTGCAGGATCCAGCCAGTCCAGCCTGCTTCTTGCTGTGCACTTGTGTTTGCCTTGCGGAAGCTGTACGTTGCTTCCTTCCGTCCTTCTTAAGTATTTCTCAGTCTTCCTGAATCTCTACCAGTGCCTGCCCCCTCCACCAAATTACACACCCTATGTAGATGGACGGTTCCGGACAATTATTTTGTCATACAGACAATTCCGCACTCACAAACTGGATTTATTTGTTTGCTTTCCTACCATGTAACATCTCTCAAAGACCTTTCCTTATTGGCTGAGGTCAAATGAGCTGGCAGCCTGCTCCACGTGTCCTGGACTGGACGCCAGCGGGATTGGAGCCCTACTTGTCTGTCGGGAGCAGCCAACCCAAACCCGGCCTCCCGGGGCATCGGGCTTCTTCTCCCACAGAGGGCAAGGCGGTTCCAGTGGGCCCATGGTGTACAAGTGCTGGGATGAGGCTCTAATGAATAATACTGTCACCCAAACCTGGACGACTGCATGTCCTCAAAGGTGTCTGCTCATTTTTCCATTGAGAAGGACATTTTCTGAAAAATACCTTATGAAAAGTGGAGTGACAATGTTGTCCCTAGTAAGGAAGGATGTTGAATACTGATCCAACAGGAACTAAGTGTCTTCAAACAGCCCCCCTCCCTGCTCCCGCCGCCTCTCCGGAGTTATGGGCAGATGGGGAGCCTGTGCCTCCTATTCTGTGGCTGGTCATGGCCTGGTAAGATTCCCCTTTCCCCAGTACAGCTGATTTCTAAATCTGCAGGGGAGATCACACCAAAATCAAACCTCGCTATATGCAAGCGGTGACCTACGGACAGCCCTCCTTCATGGCATCAGCACATGCAGAGCTCCGCCGTAATTTTAGAGACTGCAGAGTGCGCCACTTTATACAGTACACCTTAATTGTTTAATACTTTTGTTTCCCAGTCTAGTTCACTGTCACTCATGTGTGCGTGTATCTCTTGGCTTGATTTGCAGATGTGGGAGGGGGATAATCAGTCTTCCTGTTCAAAAGAGCTTAAATTTGGGTCCTGGTCTTTCTAGGTCTCCAGGCAGGATTTATCAAGGCTATTAACTTCTCTTTGTTTTACTTGTTTTCAAATTATATGAAGTGTTTCTCAAAACAGTTTTGAACACTAAAAAGGCAGCAGAAGGAATAAAACAACACAATCATAACATCTACACAGTTATTGTTAACATTTCATGACGTTTGTTTCCGATAATTTTAAGCTCCATATTTTGCATAACTAGGATAGTGTATGCTTAATTTTGTAACCTGGTTTCTAAATTTAATTTTTAGTGTAATCCTTTTCCATTTTGCTGTAAACCCATGTTATCATTATTTTCATTGGTTTCATATATGGAGTTTTAATATGCATATTATAATTTACTTAACCATGCCTGCATTTTTAGACATTCTCATGTTTTTAACATTTTTATTATAAATAGTAGCATAAGGAATACATTATCACATGAAATATTTTCTACATTTTAGATATTTTTAAAAGTTTAAAACAATAAAATTTATTTATTTTTATAATTAATAAATCTGTTTAAATTTTTAAATTTTTCCTAAAACAGATGTGATATTGCTAGAAGTTATTTGTTTTTATTAATATATTATTTTAACTTCTTTTTTGCATTTGTATTTTTTTTTTATTTCAGGGTATTATGAGGTATTTTTAAGACATTTTATTTATATTGTCAAAGTGATTATAAGAAATTTTGCACTAATTTACATTCTGATTTCCATTTTACTTTAATTCTTATTTGACATATCATTGCCAGGGATAAGTTTCTGCTCATACATGTGCACACATACTCACGTACATGACACATACATGACATAGAAGAACATATACTCAAACCACTTTAAAATATTTACTAGGTAGGTAAGCCAGAGCATAACTCATTTTGATTTTTATCTCTTTTAA
>CAUYSK010112146.1:0-17546 GCA_963575035.1 Avahi laniger
ATGTTTTAACATAAGGAAATCTTTATCAGAGATAAGCCACTGGACATAGATTTGTTGTGTAAATTGAGGACCTGCAGGTTTGTCTTGCATACCCTTAGGCCTGCTAATGGGTTACAAAGGATGTCCCCAAGAAGGGAGGGGGACATGATAAGGCATGTCTGACCTCCTTCCTCTTGGCAGACAATTTAGTTTTAGGGTATTCCTTCGGCCACGAGGGGGTTCATTTAGTCAGCCGGTGGGGGGGTGAGCATTAAAATTTCATCTCAGTTCACAAATCCAAACACTCGGGATGGCCACAGTTTAGAAACAATCTTTCATTCGTGCACAGAAATAATTTATTCATAAGCCTGGCTTCTCGGTTAGGTTAATAACACTATTATTGCAGCTGTTCACTTCCCTTGCTTTATTTCTAGATATGAGAGACCAGGAACGAAATCTGTAATTATGAAAACAATTGGGCTGTCGACCTAAAGGAAAAGACTGAGGCAAAATTAATGTAAGTAGAGAGTATATTTGGGCCAAATTTCAGGACTGTCAACTCGGATTCCAGTTGCCCTGCTCTGATTAGCAGCAGTAAACAAGTGGGGTTTCAAAGGAAAAAAGAGGTAGTTCCTAAGTTGTTTACAAAGAATTTACGTTAAAATAACATAAGCTATTTTTGATTAGCTATATATTGTTCTTTGTATCACAAATTCCAGGAACAAAAAGAAAAAGGGAGAGGAAGCAAGTCAGGAACAAAATGCCTTAGAATAATTGCTCCCAGGATTGGGCGTGGGGACATGACTGAGGTCCCATCGTCATGCCTTCCTGATAAATTTTGTGCACCTCACACTGCTCTGACCTATTTTTCTTTTCTTAGGGAGTTGCACAGCTACTGAGGAAACCATAACTTAGTTTTAATTCTTACCATAAATCTGTTATGATCAAATGATTGTTTTCAACTTCCTTTCACAATAAGGTTTTAAATCCATTTCCAATAATTAGACCTTCCCAGGTTCTAATGAGCTGACGAGCAAGAGATATTCTTGCATACAAACAGAAAATTTACAGAACTATCTTTCTTTTCTCCCTGTAGTTCTAGAATCAAATGAAGCTACTCATAATTGAAACTCGCCAAATGAAATGTTGGTCCAAACTAAATTCTTGCTTCCCCCACCCCCTTTTCCTTTTTTCTCACCACCACCCTTTTGTTAGGCTAGCTTAACTAACTTTGCATTTCTGAGCCTAGCCTGAGGGGCCACATCCTGTGTGTGGAATGTAAACCTCTCTCTCAGCAGGCCTTCAATCTCCCCCCTACACACACAAACGGACAGCCCTCTGCCCTTCCTTCACTTAACCATACGCCAGAGACATCGAGTTCTCTTGCCTCCATGCCTTTCGGATATGCGCCTCTATTAAATCTCCACCTTAACTCATTAAGTCATAATGTGCACTTACTATTTTTATACGCAGACTATTTAACGTATATGCTATGTTTCTTATGCAGTTACCCATTCTGTATATGTCCAGCTTAAAATACAAGCTCCCAAGACTCAAGTCTGGAGAATCTGCTGAGGACAAAGGCAATTATGATGCCATGTGCAAATAATATTTTTTTAAAAAATAAAGATTATGACAGCAATACAAATATAAAAGATAAGTAGAAGATTTTTAAAATAATAGAATTAACATAAAGGAATCTCCCATACTGCTTAGATCACGTCTAGAATACAATTATTTCTTTCTTCACCTTGGGAAATACCAAAAAAAAAGGAAATGAGACTACTTGAAGATATCTTCCAGTTTCACATGTTATATAATAAAAGTACCTTGTAAAAAGGGACGGGAGTTTTTGGACTCGCATTAAAACACCCGCAAACCTACAAAAATGCATAATCAACCACAGCTTCACATGGAGCAGGGCAAAGCTGGAAAAGCAAGACTGTTTATTCTCATAATACTCCTCCTTTTATTCACTAAAGCTATACTCAACCAAAGTGTATTTTTCATCTAAAATTAAGCCGGCATGAGCAAGCCAGAAATAGAACATCTAACTATACCAGAGAGGTTGCTAAATGTTTCACGGTGGTGCATTTGCATGATCTCTAATACAAAACACATGGTTTCCACTCAGTCCCTGTCCACATGCGGTGGAAATTTTCATTTTATGGTGAAGATGCAATTTACATATTGTTTCTTCTAAACGAAACGGTGGTCTGGGCTGGGTTGTGGATAAGGGCAGCTGAGAAGCCCCCTCCGTCTCCCTCCTGCGGAACTTTGCATCGTGGCTTTATTTCTCCCCAAAGTTCAGGCTGCATCATGGGAATCTCTTCCTTCCAAGATGTTAGCTGGCAGGACGACCTGCTCGTCCTTCACGTTCCCTGGAAAAAGCTGCTCTTCACGTTTTAATGTCATTGCAGTTTTCCAGTGTGTGAGGCCAGAAAACAAAATCCAACGGTGTACACCTCTACACCCCAAAACAGGCAGTAGTAACAGGCAGCTAGGCTAATTATCCTTGATCAGCATAAGAATACGAGCCATTAGGATGCTCCCAGGTTTGAGAAATTAATGCAATTCCAAGAAGCTTTAATTTCCACAGGAAACAAAGTAAGATGAGTCTTTGGCTTTTCGCCGGCCAAGTGCGAATTTTCTCTCCTCTCCCCCACTCGGGTCCGCTATTCCAGCCGCTCCCTCCTGCAAGACCCACACCCTGCCCGGAACCCCGCTCACAGCCGGGGACACCCCCAGGCCGCCCCTTCAAAATCCCCCACCTCCGGCGCATCTGAGAAATTGAGAAAAGCCTCCTCTTGCTTTCCAAACTTCAACACACGCAGGGGAGGGAGCTGCGAGCAGCCTTTTATCTCCGCTCCCAAAGGCGGCTGCGACAAAGCCGGAGGAGGCACATCCTGTGAGCGGAGGTGCAACCGACGTCTGAACCCCGGGGAAGGTCCCGACCAAGTGAGACTGATAAAGCAGGTGTCACAAACGACCGCGGGAGACAAACCGTGGTGGTCCCTCCTTCCGCCCCTTCCTGCCAAACGTGCTTCCCTCTGAGAAATCGCTGGCTCGAGTCATACACACATTTTTGCAAACCAGAGACAAAATCGTAAGCAGTTACCTTCATTGTTCCCCTGGCCGTGGGGGAAGCTGGCGCCGAGCCGAGCGGAGGGTAACTCCCGGGGTGCCAGCTCCGGGCGCGGTGCGGGTGGCCGCTGCGGCGAGACGGGGAAGTGGCGGGGGGCGGCGGCCGCACGTGGCGGGCGGGATAGCGGAGGCGCCGGCTCCGGGCAGATTGCATCAGCAGGAAGACTCGGAGGCTCTGCTGCCCCCAGACCGCCCCCAGACGGCAGAGCCTCTCCCAGCACCGAGACTCAGACCCAGCGCCCAGCCCCGGGCCTCACTCACCGCTCACTCCTGGGGAGCGCCAGGGTCGCAAGCGAGTGACCACACGTTACCCCCAAGGAGTGCTGTGAGTGCGTATCCGAGTGCGGGGGTACCGCGTGTCATTTATGTGGGGACGTCGAGGAGGAGAAGGAAAGAAATATGTCATAGATCAGATTGGATTGCCATTCCCTCATCACCGTCTACCTGCCTCAGGACTCCTGCCCACCTCACTTCCCACCGTCGCCAAAGTAACTTTCCTGCATGTTGGAACCGTAGGACCACGGCACAGCCCTGCTCAAAATTTTACAGTGGATCCCCATCAACTTCTGTAGAACATTTTAAACGTACTTTTTGAATACTAAAGAACACCTGCCTAGTTCAAAGTTTGCTAATCTCTTTCTCCCATCTCTTCTTCCCTTTGGCCAGTCCACCCTCAAATACAACCAATTTTTCAATTTCTTGCATATCTGGGGGAAAAAAGTTAATCCTTTTACTTGAGCATATACCATTGTTTCTGAGTTGAAGTTGCCTGCTAGCTCGGTTGGTTTCTCCCCACCTTTACACAAAAGCTCCAGGATTGCTACTTTTCCTACTCCCAACTCCCTTCCTGGGTCTGGCCCTGTCCCGTGACTTTGCTCTTCTGGTTCACCCTGGCAAACTCCGATTTTTGTAAATCTCCGCTGAAGTCTTTGCTGTGAAGTTGCCGTTGACTCCCTCAAACAGAACTGTGCCCTTTGACTACGTACTGCACTTTGTCCATCTCCCTTATTAAAATCGATTTTATTTTAATTATTTGTTTGCACACATGTCAATCCATGAGATTCTCGAGGACAGATCCTTTCTCAGATTTATCTCCCATACGCAATGGGCTCGCTGTCTGGTGCTCACAGAAACCAATACCATGGCACCAGCTTTGAGAAAAGATAGCTTTATTGCAAGATGGGCCAGAAAGGAGATAGGAAGTGGGCTCAAATCTGTCTCCCTGAGTTAGGATCTGGGGCAAGTTCATGGGCTTGTCAGGTTTTCGTCTGAAAATGTCCATTCCTGGCGTGCCCATGGCTGAAGAAGGAATTTTGGTGTGAAGACACACCAAAATTAGGCAAGCATGCAAATGAGGTTTATTGAGGAGAGAAAGATAGGATTATAGGGCAAGAGCAAGACACGGTGTCTGGATAGGGACCTCCCCATGGTTCAAACATCACCATGGAACCACTTAGATTGGATAGTTAGAAGCTGCATGACCTGAGTCTTACTGCGCATGTGGGTTCTAGGTCACTTTCCGAACTTTATGGTACCTATGCTGCTTGGCCTCTGGGCTAGAGAGTCCTCTGTATTCTTCTGCAGCTGGCGCACCAAGTTATGATTGGCAGATTCATAGGGTATCCCCTCCTCCCCCAGGTATGGAGAATTAGGGTGGGGAGGACCGAGATGGGGACAACAGCACCCACTTTCGTCCCTAGGAGACCCGGAATCCCTCACTATCTACCTAACAGGCTCAGAGGGCAAGGGAAAGAATTTAGGAACGTTGGCTTGGCAGGATCTCATCGGAGGGCTTCAAATTGTAACCAGTCCCCCATTGAACAAATTTCAGTGACCCCCGTATAATCCTGTCTCTTAACTAATTACTTGAACTTTTGAGTTGTTGGCTAGAAATGGTGGGTTTTCTGTAAGACAAAGGAGCTGGGACTCTGAAGTCCCCTGGGCAGACTTGACTATCTCACCATCCTCCACAACCTGTCCCCATGTAGAGGCACCTCCTTTAAAAACCCGCGCGATCTCTTAGTTAGAGAGACGGATTTGAGGTAACTTCACCTGTTCTCCTGACAAGAAGTCTGTATTAAAAATTCCTATCTTCCTTGGCAATTCTCGTTGTCTCAATAATTGGATCTTGGTGCGATGAGCTACTGGACCTAGACTGAAACCCCTTTGTGGTTTTGACAATAAAACTTGACCATTTATGGTCAGGAATGTTGAGGCAGATTTCAGCCTTCGATCTTCTGGGCCAACGGACTCCTTGCTTCTGGAAGAGTTCCATCCTGGTCTTCTTGGTTCTGAGGGGAGGAATCACTGTGTCCAGGTGCAGGCCCATTGCCGGGCGCGGTGGCTCACGCCTATAATCCTAGCACTCTGGGAGGCTGATGCGGGCGGATTGTTTGAGCTCAGGAGTTCGAGACCAGCCTGAGCAAGAGCAAGATTCCGTCTCTACTAATAATAGAAAGAAATTGGCCAAACAACTAAAAATAGAAAAAATTAGCCGGGCATAGTTGCGCGTGCCTATAGTCCCAGCTACTTGGGAGGCTGAGGCAGGAGGATCACTTGAGCCCAGGAATTTGAGGTTGCTGTGAGCTAGGATGACGCCACGGCACTCGCCCCAGACAAGAGAGTGAGACTCTGTCTCAAAAAAAAAAAAAAGCTTTTTCTTTTCTTTTTTTTTGGGGGGGGCGGGTGGTAGCACTCTGCATCAGTAAAGATTCAGAGAGCTCCCAAGTAAAAGCGTTTTCTATCATGCATGCCCAGGATACATGATTTGCAGTTTTTGACAACAGAGTAGGACCAGTACGGGCTGGTCCTGAGGTTATACTACCTTGGAGGAGTGGTCAATACAAACACATGTGTGCTTAACAACCGTTGGTTAAGTGAATGAATGATTGAATTATTCATTTGACAAATGTGTTATTTCTGCATTCCAAGCACTGTGTAAAATGCTCATGCCTGTAATCCTAGCACTCTGGGAGGCTGGGGGTTGGGGGGAGTATCCCTTGAGCTCAGAAGTTTGAGACCAGTCTGAGCAAGAGTGAGACCCTTATCTCCACTAAAAATAGAAAAAATTAGCCAGGGGGTGTGGTGCATGCCTATAGTTCCAGCTACTCAGGAGGCTGAGGCAGGAGGATCCCTTTGAGCCCAGGAGTGTGAGGCTGCTATGACGCCACTGCACTGTAGCCCAGGCAACAGAGCCAGACTCTGTCCAAAAAAAAAGAAAAAAAATACTAGCAATAGAGTGGTAAAAACAAAAAAATTCTTACCTTCATGGAGCTTATATTCTAGTGTGAGAAACAGAAAATAAACCTTAAATTAGGTAGCAAAATGTCCATCAGTTGATGAATGGATAAATAAAACGTGGTATAATTCATACAACGGAATATTATTGACAATAAGAGAAATGAAATGCTGATATATCCCACAACGTGGATGAACCTTAAAAGTGTACAAAGTGAGAAAAGCCAGTCACAAACGACTACATATGTACAATTCCATCTACCAAGAAGTCCAGAATAGGAAGATCCATAGAGACAGGAAATAGATGGTTATTGCCAACCTGGGGAAAGAATGGAGTAGGGAGTGAATGTTAATGGGTACAGGATTTCTTTTTGGGGCAATTAAAATGTTCTAAAATTAGGTTGTGGTGATGGTTACACAACTCTGGGAACACACTAAAAACCATTGACTTATACTCTCTAAAAAGGTGAATTATATAATATGTGAATTCTATCCTGATAAAGATGTTATTTTTTAAAAACTCAAGTAGCACGTGGTAAATTTTATGAGGAGAAATAGAGGGTGGGAAGCGGATAGCGGGTGATGGGTGATAGCTGTGCGTGATTCAGGAGTAAATTCTAGAGCAAGCCTGGCGATGACTTCTAGATCCAATGACCGTCCTCTGTAAGGGCGCGTTTGATGTCAGCAACAAAGGAAGAGAGAAGGTAGTATAAAAACAAAGAGCTTGAAGGGAAATGAGAAATTTGGGGAATTAGCCACAGAAGAATATGAGAACAATCGGGCCATATTTCTCCTCCCGTTTCCCTCTCGTGTTGACAGGCGGGTCCCACATTGCTACATGTACCCTCCCAAAGATGCTCTCCCAAATAACAAATATTAAAACATATCACTTATTAACCAACAAACATGCTTTTCCCAAATGATGAGGGTCATCTTCAACCCAGGTTATTGCTCTGCCAATGGCACTATACTTCCAGAAACTCAGAGTTGTTAAAGATATTTAAGGAAATGGAATTCTCCAAACTTGGTGTATACCATATTATTTTCTGTGGGCAGTGTCTTTTACTGAACTTGAAGAAGAAACAGAATTAGTAACAGTCCCCAGAGACACTAATTTTGAGGTTGATTCCAGAGCCCTAGACAGCCCAGTTTCATTTTGTCATCACTGTTATTCACCAAGTCTGTTCTTGTAATCATTATGAAAAATATATGCCAAATACCCTCAGTATTTCTCTCTCATATCTTACTAAATTTTCTTTAGAAGGGGAAACTCACAAATCTGCTTTGCCTTGAGCTTATTCACCGTTCCTGGGTAGGAGAATTAACAAAAGGTGATGATACTCTGTCATAAAGAATAGAGGAAAGTCGACCCTGAAATTCTACTCTATAAACTTAGAAAAAAATGTTATTCTTCTCTTTCTCTATTTCTCAAATGAAAAATACTTCAAAATTTTATCTTTTTTATATTTCCTATAACGTTTGCACTCATTACCCATAACATTTATGTGTATACACACATATGTCCGACACTCAAAAATCATTTATATGGTACTTTACGGAAAATTTAAGAGATTTTCCAGGACAATTTAGACTTAATGGATTTATTTTTATCCTTTTTGTACACACTTGAGACCTAATCCCCATTAGACTCGCTATATCAGAGAACTTGGCCACCACATCAAAAATGATGGAATACTAGGCCGGAAGCGGTGGCTCACGCCTGTAATCCTAGCTCTCTGGGAGGCCGAGGCGGGCGGATTGTTTGAGCTCATGAGTTCGAGACCAGCCTGAGCAAGAGCAAGACCCCGTCTCTACTAAAAATAGAAAGAAATTAATTGGACAACTAAAAATATATAGAAAAAAAAAAACTAGCCGGGCATGGTGGCACATGCCTGTAGTCCCAGCTACTTGGGAGGCTGAGGCAGAAGGATCCCTTAAGCCCAGGAGTTTGAGGTTGCTGTGAGCTAGGTTGACGCCACGGCACTCTCACAGTGAGACTCTGTCTCAAAAAAAAAAGAATAGGTAAAGGAAATAACAGAAGGCATCTTGGGACTTCAAAAAGGAAAGAACGTTAGAATTGATAAAAATAGGAGTAAATATAATTGACTTTCTCATGAGTTTGTTAAATCACATTTGAGAGTTGAAGCAAAAACTGTAACATGATCTGATGTGGTCCTAATCTTGATAGAGGAAATACTTAAGACAATCATATTTAAGGAAGAGAGAGGCTAAAGGGACCTAAATAGAAGTAAGATTTCTGTATGTGAATAGATGTGGTAACATGTTGTTACCCATAGACTGTAATAAGTTATGGATGTATAAAACATAGAGCAAACACCAAAAAAACTATACAAAGCAACATACTGTTGATTCCATTTGCATTATATGCTTGAGATGACAAAATTATAGTGCTGAAGAACAGATCAGTGGTTGCCAGGGTTTAAGGAAGGAAAGTAGTTGTGGCTATAAAAGGGTGGTGTGAGCGATCCTTATACAGGAACTGTACTGTATTCTAGTGACCATATGCATCTGTGTATGTGACAAAATTGCCCAGCAACAAACATTCACACAGACACAGAAATGAGGACATGTAAAACTGGTGATATCTGAATATAGTTGATGGATTGTATCAACTACATTTAAGTGCAATAGTTATACCAGATGTTACCATTGGGGGAAACTGGATGAAGGGTGTATGGGATCTCTGGATTATTTTTCACAGCTGCATGTGAATCTACAATTATCTCAAAATATAAAAAGTTTTGAAAATCAAGTACAAAGTGTATAAAAAATCCAGTAATTTCCGTTTTCCCATCAATTTGATTCTGAGTGAATGAGTTCCTATGTTTCGGTGGCCACAGTTAATGAAATTTAAATAGCTGTACTAAAATATATCCTATTCTCTATATTTAGAGCCAGTGTACTGGCTGGCCCAGTAACATGTGTGGCATGTGGAGTCAGGTGCCATGAGGCTAAGGAGGTTACAGCGTACACAGGCATGTCTGATGACTCAGGTGCTGATGTCAACAGGCAAACTGCCGGGGGATGGAAGAGCCCCAGAAGGAGAATCTACACCTATTTCAGGTGGGAGATAGCACAAGGAACAGACTTGGTGATAGGACCTGAAGGTTGGAGGAAAGTGATTCTTCTGATTAACAGTATTTAAAACACCCTGATTGGGCTACTCTAGGAGTGAACACCTCGAAACAAAAGGACTATTTTGTAAACAAACAGAGCTGTCCCAGTAAATTCTCAGGGCCTGAGGGCTTCTGCTGGGTATCTTCAGTGAAATAGCAGAACTTAGAGCAGGGGCCCGGGAGGGTGGTGTTAAGTTTCCTGCTCTGGTCCAGAGCTGCAGCCGAGCCTTGAATGATGCAGCGCCAGGAGACGGCATCTGTGGGGCCTGGATGTTGGTAGCTGGGAGCAAGTGGCAAAGGCTGTGCCAGTGATGGCCAGAGTGGACTAGACGTGGCGGTGGAGGCCAGAGTGGCAGTCCACGCTTTACCCTGATCATCTCTCAGATGCCCCCTGGGGACCCCTGGAGATGTGGAAGAGGCAGGAGTGTGTGAGAGATAGGGAAGGGCCCAACGCTACTCAGTTTCACAGAGAGGGGTTATCAAGCAAAAAAAACCTAGGCCAGTTATTCTGAATCTTGCACACATTGGAGTCACCCGGGATCTGATTCCTGGGTCTTGGCTCCATAGATTCTGATTTAATTAGTTGGGGTGCACCTGAGCATTTGGGGAAGTTTTAAAAGTTTCTCAGGCAATTCTAATGTTCAGTCAAAGTTGAGAACCATTGATCTAAGCCTGTGCTTCTCAGACTCTGACTTACATCAGAATCACTTGGGGGGCTTGGTAAACAGCAAATGGCTGAGCCCCACCCCTAGAGTTTCTGATTCAGTGGGTCTGAGGGTGGTATGAGAATCTGCATTTCTGCAACGCTCCCAGATGATGCTGATGCTGAAGGTCTGTGGAACACACACACTGTGAGCCATGCTGACCTAGGGCCAATGCTTACTAAGACGACATTTGTACCACCTGGCGGTATGCGTGCTGAGGACGTTTGGATAGTGGGAATAGTATAGAGTGGGAACCAATGACTAGGCTCATAAAGGCCTGAGTCTCATGCTGCCTCTGCCACGTATCAACTACGTGATCTTGAAAAATTTACTCAAACCTTCCAGACTTAATTTTCTTGTGACTAAAGCAAGAAAAATTATGGCCTCTACAGATAAGGTGGTTGCAATATTTAATATTTTAAAAGTGCTTTTATCACAGATAGTCACACTACATACATTGTAACAATTTAATCCCCAGCCGCCCCTGTGAAGTATTATTTCTCCTCTTTTACAGATGAGGAAACTGCAGTTCAGAGAAGGTAAGTTACTTGCCCCAAGTCGCACAGCTAGTTAGGATGGGCTTAGAATTTGAACCCAGGCAATCCGACTCCAAAACCCGTCTACTTAACCATTATACTATACTAGTGCAATAAACTTTAGCTATTTGGGGTAAGTAATCACATTGAGAATGAAATGTAATAGGCCAGGCGCCACCACCCGTAATCCTAGCACTCTGGGAGGCTGAGGCGGGAAGACTGCTTTGAGCTCAGGAGTTTGAGACCAGCCTGAGCAAGAGCGAGACCCCATCTCTACTAAAAATAGAAAAATTAGCCAGGCGTCATGGCATACACCTGTAGTCCCAGCTACTTGGGAGGCTGAGGCAGGAGGATTGCCTGAGCCCAGGAGTTTGAGGTTGCTGTGAGCTAGGCTGATGCCACAGCACTCAAGGCAACAGAGTAAGACTCTGTCTCAAAAAAAAAAAAAAAAAAAGAATTAAATGTAATGGAATTCTGAAAACTTCAGATCAGTTTCTTGTTTTCATGAAACACAAATATAACACAGTACACACTGGGAATTGTTAGAATTAAATCTAACTTCAACTCTATAAGCCAGTGTTTCTCAAAGTGCACCTTGAGATTACTCTCAGAGTAATCATCTGGAAATTCCCTACCTTAAACCTAAGGAACCACAGTCTCTTGAGAGCAGGGCTACGGACTCTGAAATTTTAAACAAGCTCTTAAAGGGAGGTGGTTCTGGGCTGCGGTCTGCGTCACTTGCCTATACATTGAATGTATTTTGTAATTACCCTTCTCCTATTTCTTAGGCTGATTTAGTGTTCCTTTCAATGTTATTTTTTATGAATTTATAATACACTATTTTGAGTAGATCAAATAGAATAGTCTATAGTTTGAGAAAATAAAATTTACTCTTTGAGCTTTCATAAGTATACAAATAAAATAATATCTGAGATATCTGGCTTAAAATCCAAACCATTACAATATGTGATGGCTCAAGAACCCAATCTGACAAATGAAATAAGCAAAACATTTCATTTTACTGAAAAAAATTAAATTATAACTGTATCTCTGACCTTCCTGTTGTACTTTCTCAATTTAAACAGCTGAGTAATTAAGACTTTTTAATATAAAATTTATTGAAAACCATTCCTATTTGAGGAATTCCTCTGATTCAGT
This sequence comes from Avahi laniger, assembly GCA_963575035.1. NCBI lineage: Eukaryota > Metazoa > Chordata > Mammalia > Primates > Indriidae > Avahi > Avahi laniger. The sequence continues at coordinate 11,896 of CAUYSK010112146.1, forward strand.
GTTGTAATGAGCACTTAAATGTGAATAACATAATTTCTACTCTGGCTATGATGGACTGGCATGTTACCATCCAGAACAACTAGAAACGTTGGATAAAACATTTTTAAGAAGTATGAAGGAAAGGAGAACTTCAGGGGCCAAGATATCAGAGAGGGGAAGCAAAGAGTGGAGCCCAATATTTGCTGCTGTTTTTTTCCCTTAAGGCATTTGCCAATTTGTAGGAGAGAGGTGGGGGTAGCTAGAGCAGAAGCTGGGAAGAAAGTGGCAGGCAAAAGCTAAGAAACTGAGCAGAGATCGAAGCAGGGATTGGGGTCGGGGGAGACCGACTTGGAGTATAGGGCTTGCTAAGAAAGAGCAGCCCTGCTAACAGGCCAGGCCTTCCCCTGCAGCCCATAAAGGGTTACACTTTAGGCATAAAGACAAACTGATGGCAAACAGACTGATGGCAAACAGACTTTGAGTCAGCTCAATCTCAGGCTAGTTTGATGAACTGCCTATTGTATTATCCTGGATGGAGCTGGAGCCCATTCTTTTAAGTATCACAAGAATGGAAAAACAAACACCACATGTACTCATCATTAAATTGGTACTAATTGATCAACACTAATGTGCACATATGGGAAGTAACATTCATAGGGTGTCGGGCAGGTGGGAGGGGGAGGAGGGGATAGGTAAATCCACACCTGACAGACTGGAAGTGGCGAGCGCTGTCTGGGGTATGGGCATGCTTGTTTGGGGGTACGAAGGCAATTTATGTAACCAAAGCATTTGTTGCCCTGTAATACTCTGAAATTTTTTTAAAAAATAACTGTTAGTAAGAAAGTAGAATGATGATTTCCAGGGGCTGGTGTAGGGAGGAATGGGGGGTATTGTTTAATGGGCACAGAGTTTCAGTTTTGTAAAACGAAAAGAGTTATGGAGCTAGACGGTGGTGATAGTCACACAGCATTGTGAATGTACTTAGTAACGCTGAACTGTATACTTAGAAAGGGTTAAGATGGTAAATTTTATGTTATATGCATTTTACAGCAGTAAAAAAATAAAAATTAACTGTTTATATAAAAAAGGCTAATGACAGTATAAATTAATAAAACCATTTTGGAAAACACAAAAAAAGTAAAATAAAATGATTTGCCTTATCCTGTCTGTCAAAATAAAATACATATCCTCTGTATGATAACATCATACAAAACTTTAAGTTATCACTATAGTTTTTTATACATAATGTCTGGCAAATAAAAAACTACTTGGCAAGATCAAGTGATTGAAAAACCACAAGGAAAAAAATAGACAATGGAAAGAGACCATTAGGAGATCTAGATACTGAAGTTATGGGTTTTATTTTTTAAAAACTGAAAAATATGTGCAAGATAAATAAGTGGCAAAATAGAGAATTTTATCAAAGAATTAGAATCTATTAAAAAGAATCACATGAAATCCTAGAACTAAAAATATAACAGAAATGAATAACTGAGTGGGTGAATTTAAACGCATATTGACACGGTTGAAGAGAGGATTGTTGAGCTCTAAGGTAGTCACAGAATAGATCCAGACTAAAGCATGGAGAGCAAAAGAATGGGAAATACAGCAAAAAGCCAAAAGACAAACGGAATACGTGCAAATGTTTAGTAGACATGTGATCAGAGTTCAAAAAGGAAAGGAGAAGGAGAATTTGGCGAAAGCAATATTTGAATAGATAATAATCGAGACTTCTACAAAAGTGAAGAAAGATATTAACTCACATTCTAAATGCCTGTAAACTTTGAGTAAGCGTAAAGAAAATCAGACTAGGCACATTGTATAAAACTGCTGAAAATGAAAGAAAAAGAGAAAATCATATAAGCAAAGAAAAACACATACTATCATCAAATAGGTGGTAGTAAGAACTGACTTCTTAACAGAGTTGAAACCAAAAAGGATCAATTCATATTAGACTGTAATAAGTCAAGAATAAAAACTATATTATCTAAGATAACCATTAAAAGATTAGTAAAATTTAAAAAAATTAAAAATAAAATATATATGGAAGCATAAAAGGCCAAGAATAGCTAAGATAATCTTGAAGAGCAACAAAACTGAAGGATTTGCACTACTGAATATCAAGATTTATTATAAGCTATAATAATTAAGAGAGTGTTGTATTTGTGCAAAGTTAGACAAATAGTCCAGAAAATGACCCAGACATATATATATATATACACACTTGATTTTGCCAAATGTTAACCCCAAACATTGGGGAAATTATGACCTTTTTAATAAATGTGCTAAATCAATTGAATAACTATTTATAAAGAATGAATACTGGCCGGGCGCGGTGGCTCACGCCTGTAATCCTAGCTCTCTGGGAGGCCGAGGCGTGCGGATTGTTTGAGCTCAGGAGTTCGAGACCAGCCTGAGCAAGAGTGAGACCCCGTCTCTACTAAAAATAAAAAGAAATTAATTGAACAACTAAAAATATATAGAAAAAATTAGCCGGGCATGGTGGCGCATGCCTGTAGTCCCAGCTACTCGGGAGGCTGAGGCAGTAGGATCCCTTAAGGCCAGGAGTTTGAGGTTGCTGTGTGCTAGGCTGACGCCACGGCACTCGCCCCGGGCAACACAGTGAGACTCTGTCTCAAAAAAAAAAAAAAAAAGAATGAATACTAACTCCATCTCGCAGCATCTACAAAAATCAGTTCTAAGTGATCTAAATGAGCAAGTTTTAATAATCATGTTCCTGACATATAAGATAGAATGATATATTGATTACCTTGGGATAAGCAAAGATTTCTCAAACAAAAAACACTAGCCACAAAGAAAAATAATGATAAACTGAAGCAAAGAACAACTTTGCTTCAATAATGTCTCTTTTAAGAGAATGAAAAGATAAACAAGGCTGTGTAAGAAAATATTTGTGATACATACATCCAACAAAGGTCTCAGACTCAGGTTAGATAGCAAATTCTATAAATTAATGGGAAAAAGACAGGCCAATATAAAAATGGGCAAAAAACTTGAATAACCACTACGCAAAGGGGGCTATCCATTCAGCCAGTATATATACAAAAAGGCATTCAATCTCAATGGAAACAGGGAGATGCAAATAAAATTACAATGAGCTTCCATTATTGTCCTAGTAGAATGAGTAAAATTTGTACAGGTTTGCTCCCTCTCTCTCTCTGTCTCTCTCTTTCTTTGTCTCTCTCTTTCCAGTCTCATACACTTAGACCTCTTCCAAGAATATCATCTCTAATTTTTCTTGCCAAATCACGTTTCTCCTTCTCTTCTAATCTCTTTAGGCATTCCTTTTCAAAAATAAAAAAAATCTCTCTAGCACAACACCATTTGATTCCCAGCACAAGGATAAACTTGCTGGGCCATCACCCTCTAGCCAATCCCTGCTCTCCCCATCTCTCATCTTCCAAGCGCGTGCAGGCTGCGGGTTTCATGTATACTGGAGCTCATAGACACGGGAGCTTCCGTCAGTGTCTTTAATAACTTCTTCATGCTTATCTTCTCTCTCCTTTTGAAATTTGGGCCTCCAAAGGCCAGGAATCATAGTGTTTCTCTCCCTTACAGCCTATAAATGAGTTATAATTTTGATTGATCAAAGCTAAGAAAAATGATATGGTTTTTAAGAAATTTATTTGTATCTATTTTTAAAAAGGAAGGTTTATTTTACATTTTGATGATTGAGAGTGTTTGGATGAGGAAAGAAAAACTAAAACGAAGAGTTTGGTCACCATTGCCATTGTTTATTTTCAACTTAACTTCTTTGACAGTTTTGAAAAACCACCAAAGGGTTGTAAATGGTCTGAGCAATGAACTGAGAATGAATTCTTATCCTGTGACAAATCATATCCAGATTCCGTTGAGTTTACTGAAAAACAAAATTAAGATATGTATAAGTTAAGGGAAGGAGAGCGAGGGATACACAGCTTCTGCAATGGGCTTCACGTGACTGCACATAGCCTTGTGCCAATGCAATGGAAAACAACTTAACTTTGGCCAAAGGTGGGGAAAGTGGCGAGAGTATCAGAGACCTATGCTGGACTTGGCACTTTGCCCTTCCTGCATAGTCAGGGCCAGATTTCTATCCTGTGCTAATTTATGGATTTTCTCTAGCAGAAAGTAGGATGCGAATCTCACCTCCAATGTGAATTTGAGATGTTTGATTTAGGGAATACATGGAAACAGAAATAAAAAGCAACTAACTCGCAACCAAAGTTCTTTTCATTAAACTGTCAGCAAATCTTCAAAGCTGATGTCTCCTATTTCATATAAGTGAAAATCAGATGACACAAGGCCAGGAAAATAATCACCATGTTTATAATTAGAAGCTCTTCCAGAGATCTGGTCACATCTCCGTGTGACACGATGCAGTCTGGGCACTGCACGATAAACCTGGAGGTGAAAAGTCCTCCCTTCATGGAAAAAGCCCCACACGTGTAAGCGAAGTGTCCACATGATCTGGCCACCCTTCCATCAGCTGTGCTGCCCGGGCTGTCCTGGAATGGCAGGGAGGGTCTCCGGGAATATTTGTCCTGCTCGCTTCTCCCAATTCTTAAAACTATATTCCTTTCTGTTCAGCTAATTAGAGGCTCATTTAAAATGATCGAGATATTTACTTTTTCCCGTTACCCCAGTAAGGGTAATACGCCTTTGTATTGTAAATACACGTTATTGTTTGTTATTTAAATTAGGTTTTATGTAATTTGATAATCTAAAAGCAAAGATTTAGATTGGAACCAATATCAGTTGCTGGCTTGAGCTGGTGGGCATGAGGAAGGGAGGGCCACCGGTGCCATTGCTATTGCCACAGTGTCTAGTTTAAGAACAATAAAGAGAGAGCAGAATGCTAACTGGCACCGAGGAGGCGTATTTAGAAGACTGCTAAGGAACTTGACAGTGGAGAAAAGATTTGTGAAGAGGAAAAGTGTGCCTTATTTTATCAAGTGCCTTTCTGCAGGAAACTGTTAACTGTCATAAGTCTCCATAGCTAGAATCCTGCAATGGATAGACCATATCCCCAATGTGTATTTGAAAATGTATAGGACACAATGCCCCAAGAACTTTGGCCAGACAATCAGTGTTTCATGGAGAAAAAGGGTGAGACAAGGCTGGAGTGAGCAGGGAAGTCTTCCTGGAGGAGGTAGTATTCAGCCTTGAGGTCCTGGGTAGAGTTGACCGGGAGGACAGGAAAGGGAAAGGTGTCCCAAATGAGAGGCACAGAAAAAGCAAAGCCACAGAGGTGGAAAAGTTCAAAATGTTTTCAATGGAAACTTAGAAAAATGGCCTGGCTGAAGCAGAAAACTCGAGGGATATAGCTTTTTATAATAAATGCACATAACAGCTCAATCTAAAGGGGGAGTGGTGATGGGGAGAAAGAGAAGTGTTTTCCAATGACACACTTCTTATCAAAAACTTGCTTTTGCCGGTCGCGGTGGCTCACGTCTGTAATCCTAGCACTCTGGGAAGCCGAGGCGGGAGGATCATTCTGAGCTCAGGAGTTCGAGACCAGCCTGAGCAAGAGCGAGACCCCGTCTCTACCAAAAATAGAAAGAAATTAATTGGACAACTAAAAATATATAGAAAAAATTAGCCAGGCATGGTGGCTCATGCCTGTAGTCCCAGCTACTCGGGAGGCTGAGGCAGTAGGATTGCTTGAGCCC